>VRMD01003227.1:0-11380 GCA_009872375.1 Sminthurides bifidus | reverse complement strand
GATATCAGGGTTGAGGTGGATGACAAGCTCATGCGGGCTGGAGACATTCGCATTAACAACAAAAAGTTTTACGCCCGCATCATGGCCCATCGGACCATGGGACTGGGAGAAAGTTATATGGAGAACTGGTGGGACTGTGACGATCTGGAGGAGTTCTACTACAAGATTTACATGAACAACTTGCACCGATTGTTCTTCAACCCCTTTCATCGCTTCCTCAACTACCTGCAATTCCAGCTGTTCAATTTGCAAACGGAGGCACGGAGCTGGGAAGTTGGAGAGAAGCACTACGATCAAGGTAATTGAAAAGGTTTTGACTAAAGTTTTCATTTTGGGCTCTGCCAGGGTTGCTATGGATACCAGAACAAAAATTTGCAAGCAATTAGGGTTAGACTCAGGTTTCTGCAATTCTGCACAGCGTAATTGGTGCATTCAGAAGGAGTTGAAGTGCTCACGTTTTTTGAAAACCAAGAGGCATAAACGTTTAATCGTTGTGGTTTCCACACTTTTTGCTATGCTTATGGCTGCGCTTTCCAGTCGTTCAAACTGGTGTGAGAAAGTCGTAGGAAGTTGAGCAAAAAATTTACGAGTTGCACATGATAGCCTTGATCTTCATGTGTCCTACTCCTGCTTAAATTGCTATGCTCGCAAAAAACATGCAATTCCTTAAACACCTTGTCAAGACCAGTAGCAGCAAGGCGTTTGGAGCTTGCAGGTGTCAAATACGAACATTTTTACGGCTAATAACCCAAATACGGTCTTAAAACTGATAGGACAACGCTACAGACCTTTTGCAAACATCCACAAAAACAGTTGTTAAAATCCTGCAATTAAGGATTCTGTATTGTCTGGCTATGAATGAGTTTTACATGGCAGTAGTGCTTCTGATTTTGACCCTTCCATATGATTGACTGTTTCCAACTTAACTTTGTGTAGTCTCAATCTCTCTCAGCTAAAAGTTGTTCACAACCCTTGTCTAAACAAACCTGGTTAGTTCAAGATCCTTCGTGCAGTTGCAGAAACGTTTAGTAGAGAGAAACTGGCACATCAACGCGTTAATTGATGTTATTAATGCGGATATATTGAGACCATAATGTGCAACCAAAGGCAAGAATGTCTCACGAACAAAAAATTAAGAGCACGAAGAGAAATCATGGAAAACGAAACAGTTATCCGGCATTTACTTAACCTTCTTTCCCTACATTTCACCACTAAAATTTGACCCAACGCATGAGCGTGCCAAAGACATTGCATGTAATGTACAACTTGAGGTCTGTTTTGCCGTAATCTCTCGTACATCATCGCCCATATTTGCCTCCATTGCAGTCGCAAGTTATTGCACGAATCTCTTGAAAAATGCATACGTTTTTTAACACTTAGTCTACGGATTCGGCCCGCCCTTCTAAACATGTGTAAAGTCCAAAGCGGAAACCCAGCACTGATGTTTCCACACAGATCAATGGCGTAATGCATACTGTACAATTGCGTGAGGAAGGAAAAACAGGTTGCTGTTACATCATTTTAAATGTTGGGATGGGCCTTTCCTCCTATAGAGATTGGCATGTGCAAGGAACCGTGGCAAATGGCAAAAGCGATGAAGATCGAATTCGCCGCTGAAAAGGTCACTGACAAATAGTGCTCGCATATGTATGTACTTACCACTTTGTGAGTAAAAGTGCCAACCCGCTTGCTCAACCTAAAATTGTGCCTCATTAAATGCAATGATGCCGTGCGGAAAAGGTCCATCGACTGCTATTGGGTCTCTTGTCATTATTGCCTAAAACTTGATACACAATGCTTCCTTGCAAAATGCTGCTAAGTTGATGCATTCATCTTCCTTTGTGTTTGATTCATTCCTTGTGACAAATCTACAACTCTTCAGTTCTAGAAAACGTTACATGAATCTTCAGCAGCTAATGACGAGACAGGAAGGCTCATTGTGGGTAACAAGCTCACAGTTTTTTTCACAATCCATACTTTTTATTACCCCACCACTTGAAGATCAAGAAGCAAAATGACAGTGATTCTGCTCATGGCGAGGGGTTATGCAGACATTGAACTGCATCTGCACAGGTTTCCATTGGAATAAAAAGCTCTGACTGACTCGAGTACAAAAACGTGTGTCCACTTTCTGCAGACAATTAGTTCAAGGGGGCAACGTCAAATCTCCATCTTTGAATATCTCTTTCATCAGCCCGCATTTGCAATGTACATGAGATGTGGCAAGANGCAACGTCAAATCTCCATCTTTGAATATCTCTTTCATCAGCCCGCATTTGCAATGTACATGAGATGTGGCAAGAGGGGATGAAAAAGTGTGTTTTTCCCTTATCATCAGCAACAACCACTTCTTTCTTACCACTTTTTTCTTGTAAATTGCTCACGTGTTTTTTCCTTCGTTCCCAGCTGGGAAACATGTAACCGTCGCATTAACTCCCTTTGTGTAATTCTATAGGCAATGCTCTCTTCGCTGCTATGTTGGACAAAACCATGAACTACAGTTGCGGCTACTGGAAGGACGCCGCCGACTTGGAAGAAGCTCAAATCAACAAGATGAAACTCATAGCCCGGAAGCTTCAACTAAAGCCTGGCATGAGAGTCCTGGATATCGGCTGCGGCTGGGGCGGTCTTTGCAAATACTTGGCTGAGAACCACGACGTCGAAGTTTTTGGGCATCACCATCTCCGTTGAGGGCGCCAAAGTCGCCAAGGAGCGATGCGAGGGTCTTCCAGTTGACATTCGTGCGATGGACTACCGTGACTTGGATGAAAAGTTCGACCGCATCGTCAGTGTCGGCATGTTCGAGCACGTAGGTCATCAGAACTACGCCACCTTCTTCAAGAAAGCTCACAGTTGTCTCAAGGACGACGGCATCTTCCTCCTTCACACCATCGGGGTGAATCACCCGGACATTCCGTTGATTGAGCCTTGGTTCAATCGTTACATTTTCCCCAATGGAATCCTTCCGCGCCAGCACCAAATCACCAAGGAGACTGACGGACTTTTCATGATTGAAGACTGGCAAAACCTAGGATTTCACTATTGCAAGACCCTTCGTGCCTGGCTCGAGAGGTTCAACATGAACTGGCCCCTGTTGAAGGACAAGTACAGGGAGCCGGAGAAGTTTTACAGGATGTGGACTCACTACTTGCAGTTGTCAGCTGCTAGTTTCCGCTCAAGAAAGTTTCAATGCTGGCAAGTAGTACTTGCCAAGAACGGAGTTCCTGGTGGATACGATGCTCCACGCTAACCAGTATCCTGTAGTTAAGAGCTACTATAACCACTAAATTTTAAGCCTTAGTTGCTGAAAAAAGACTACAGTGTATTTCGTCAAGTTCCGAGACTATGGAGCGAAACGTTACTAACTAATTTTAATTGCAATCATGCTTGTTATAAGCACTTTTTATGATTCTCGTCAATAGGCTAAAGGTTCTCCGAGGTGACTATCGGATATTTTGTTATTCCACTAATGGGCTGAGGCCTTTTTCGTTATCTTATGAATGGCACAAGAGCTAGGTCACTAGGCTGACGAAAGCAAGTATGCATGATGATGAATGGAATGGAACAAATGAACTATTTTGATTTTGTACATGATTTAATGATAATTTTTCAATTAAAATCAGTTGCACTCATTCGCAAAGCTCTGGAATCTTGTACTTAAAAGTTTGATTACCCCGGGGCAATTGGAATCGTAATTGCAATGCAATTAATTTTCACATCGTCCTGAACTGGTAGTAAATCACCGAGTACGTTGCAGTCACACTCACGAACTGAATCCAAAGACCATGTTTTAGTTCCCAAAATTTTATAAATCTCTGCATAAATTATCACTGTCAGTTTACGAACTTACAGAGATAAACAACGATGAGTTGAAGCTTCCCAAACCACAAAGGCCCAAAGTCATGTCGCGACCCGTGATCACGTCCCAGCGCAATTGCCGAATTGCATTTGAATGACATGGTGGATCATTGGACTCCACCGATCCGTTTTTTGCAAGCCATTCTTGTATAGCCGATTGAGCTCTACTGCTGGAAATTGCGGTGACCAAGACGCTTCCATAGTTACAAATCAGGGCGAAGGATTGACCGAATACATTCGGGTTAAAGCTAGTGGCTTCTATCAAAAACGGGATGCTTCTAATGATCAGATCAGGTAGTACTGTCACCAAGTGGCAAAGGAGGTACCCTTCAAATAGTGAGGTGAGCAGTTTGACTGAAGTTTGGAACTTGTGTATTTCGTCTAATCCTTTTTGCAGCTGAAATACGAAATTGAACCTTCTCAACAGCACGTTTTCATTATTTCTGGTCCTTTGCTCAATAACGTCATTTAACGTTCTGACTCACCGATGAAGCATGCTCGTCCAACCCCACCTGTAAGTTCTTCACCGCCGTCCAGTATAGTGTACCCTGTCAGTACAATAACAATGCTGGAACAGATTATCACAAGCTCATGGTAGGCAATTGGAATGACTCCGAGAACGATCCAAACTCCGGGTTTCCATTCGGTAGAACCGCTCGCGCATTTTGCTGGAATGTACTGGTGGTACACCTCTTGCAGGAAAGAATAGCGTGGATCACCAAACTTGGTCAGGGAGTAGTAGTGAATATGAGTAGAGACCATGAAAAAAGTACAGCAAAGCAGAATGAGGATCCATGTTGTAGCTTGTACCCGGAAACGGGTTAGGATTCCTAAGCTTGCATTGCCTGAATTTGTTGCTAGGGCTAGAAGCAATTTTTCAAGAGTGTGGGATTTTCTCCACCCAATGTAGAACCAACCCGTGGCTCTCACTATGTCACCTAGGAATACCACTTGAGCTTTGTATGGCAAGCCACAATATATCCTTGTACAGGTGCGACCAATGAAGCTGAAAATTCCGACAAGTAAGAGTATGCAATGGATGACCTGGAACAAGAGACACTTGGTCAGACTAGCTCCCAGGTAAACTGGCTTTAAAACTATCAAAGTAATTCAATTGCGACTCACGAACTGTGTTCGACTTCTTCCTACGGTAATGTCGGATTCTCCACGGTCGAGCTTAATCGGAGACAGGGCAAGATAATACATTCAGCTTAAAGAAAGCGTACAAGCAATTACCACCGATGTGATTCTTCCTACAGTTAAAACTTTCGCAGCGAGATGAAACTTTCTCCATTCTTAAAGTTTGGATGTGTGTCTAGCTTCGAAAGAGATCTCGGAATGCGAATTGCAAAAAAACAGCGCTTTTACTTTCTTATTGACTCTGCATTCATGCTGATTACTTTGCTCCGAATTCGGGCTTTTGTTGGACTTCATTCACTCAAGTATGTACGAACGTACACATTGTTCACGTACACATTTGTGTGTGCTGGACAGCACTTTAATATCTTGATTGAATTTCTACAGCTGAGAGCAAATAGCAATTTTATTGATTGTGGTAAGACTGTGAAAAAGTTTCTAGACCATGGTGGCCATAATGCGATGACCAAAGGACCATACCCTCACGGCTTTTTGAAACGTTCTAAAAGTCATTGGCTCAATTACGCATGCGGCTTAGCAAACAAATTATCATTATGAGAACTAATAAGGTTTTTATGGCCGGTCGCAGAAGAAGCTACGATTTCAACAGGCATATTCTGCAGTAAGTATGCCTCTAATAGTCATTTGTTAATTGTCATTAAATGAACTTTCCTCTGCTGACTACTCGTAGTCCTCATGTGTTGAGCAATGTTTACTGTTAAAGTATACTAAAGCATACTTTACGATACGAACGACATAGGTGCGTAGTGATGCTACAGTACACTACGACATTGTTCTCCTATCCGCCCAGTTCTTCAGCTGTGTCTTTTTGGCTTTCAGTATGTGTTCTGCATGATAAAGACTAGAGGACGAGGAGTTGCGGTGCACAATTAAATGAAATCAAAAGAAATGCTGCGCTGTTAGTCTATTGTGTTTTTTATATGACTTAATGATACATAATTTCCTCTATGCCGGTTAACGGGTGTATTAGAAGTTTATAACGTTTTAGAAGCGTAGGAGTAATTGACGGTAATGTGTTATTCTGTGATCGAAGATTGTTAATTGTACTTTTAACCGCAGCTTGCACAGTTGGTTTATGTTTATATTTATACCTGTAAGTGTCAACGTGGCTTGACTGTAGAGACAGTAATGCAAAATCTGCAGATGGATTTAAGTATTTTAGTGGATGTTTGGTAGTAGGGGCTATCATTAGCATGAAATATTTTGGTAGGGCTCTTATTTATTTGAAATCATTTAAGCTGAAGTTATAATTATAATACACATAAGTAATAACTTAAATCGTGTTAGAAGTCATAAAGTGTCGAGAAGCAGTTCGTGTGAAAAGCAAGCAAACAAGTAACAATGAGAATGCACTCTTACGGGAAGTGTAGTCCTAATGTAGTTGTTGGGGCTTTGACTGTGTTTACTTTAATTGTTTTGTACAATTACTGGGGTATTTCGACGTTGAATCGAGACTTGGTGCTCAAATTACGAGGACTAGAGCAGCAAATTATTTCTATGTAAGTAATCGGCAAGATGAGTTTGATATTTTGATGAGGTATTTTTTGATGAAGATGGCTGTCATGACGGAAACTTGCTCATTAATGAAGATTGATTTGTTGGCTTCCTTTAGGTCAAATGCGAATGAGAAGTTTGAGCGAGATGTACTGGGATTGCAAGAAGATAGATCACGGCTACAAAAGACTTTGCAACATGAAGAAAGGGAAGAAAAGAACTGTCGCGAAGTCATAAGCGCCAAGGAGAAGGAAGTCCAAATGCTGCAGAATGATTTAGAGATCTCTCGACGAGAAACACAGAACTCGAAAGACGAATACGTTAGTGCCATGGCTATAAAATTGTTGGACATCCACAAAAGGATTAATTGATACATTAAAATTGTTTTACCGTTTTTGCAGACTCAGCATGAAGCCAAACTGACTGAAAAAATTAAAGAAATTGGATCATTAAAAGAAAAGATTACTTCGCTGGAGGCTCAGATTGCCGAAAAATCCGGCTTGGTGGATAAACTGAATGCTGAACTTACAGACGCGCATGAAAGGCTGTCAAATCTGCAGTCACCAGGAAGTAAAAGTTCCAGCTCTAAGTCCACTGCTGCTTCAGCTCGGGCCTCGCCTGTAGAGCAACCACAGGAGCAAGTTATGCAAGGAGAAGAGCCCAAGTTACTTAACGATCCTGCTGGTAAGTGATTAAAGTGTTTCATGTCTTCGATTGCATTTTTAGCAAGTGCATTTGCAAGCTTAAAGGTAGAGTCATTTGCTAAGTCGATTCTTCTAATAACATTTTCTTATGAGTCTACTATCAGGTCATATTCTTGTATTTTATTGTGGACGTTTTGTATGCATGAAATGTTGAACTTCTTCGTTGATTCTTTAACTAATGTGAATTTGTTGCTTCGTCTTTATGGTAGTACTACTATGCTTAAGACATTTGCATGTTCAACCCACCGCTTACTAGATTCACTGTAATCACAATAGTTCCTTATCCCAATGGATGGATGGATCCAAGTTTTTCCAAGCAACTGCGGAAGCCGAATATTCGGATAAGCGAAGTCGATGTAGGAGTCAATGGCATCCGTGGGCATGGATCTCCTGTGATACTGTTTGACGATCCCAAGACACCGCGGAAAACCGCTCGTTACAGCGTATTGGATCCTCCTAAGTCGAACCGCAATCTTCTCAAAAAAGTAGCCCGTGACTTTGGTACAATTCCATTCCCACGTCTGAGCACTGTCGTAGAGCTTTGAACTGTGTGATGGTTCAGCATGCTATTTTGCTTTTATTGTTCTTTAGAAATAGTAATTTCATAGTAGTGTAGGTGCGCATGGCTACGAATTAGCATTGTAGCAGCTTATTAAAAGTACCAGTTAAGTAGTATGTGGCTTACCCATTTGCAGGAAATCTGAATATCTGTGAAACTATCTGATATGAATCATCCTGGTTATGCTTTTCAATGCTCACTTTCATGTTTTGCAGACACTCAAGATTTAGCAAGAGACGGAGTCAAGAAGCCACAACCGTTACGACAACCAAATAGCTACGGTGGTGGAGAAGATCCGGAATCAGTAAAATACGAGCCAGGCAATTTCGGTGTAGGAGTTCTACCTGTTCCTGAAAATAAACCCCCCTCTGGACGAGATAATGCAGACCAAATGCAACAGCCCGTTGACGGTGGTAATTTAGATGCTGCGGAAGACGACCTGGCAATGAGACAGTTCAAAGAAGATGCAGCTTTACAAGATGATCAGTCTCCGGACGGTGCACTTCCTCCGAAAGAAATGGGTGTTGGTCCGGCTCCAGCTAGGAAGCCAGACATTCCACAAGCAAACAGTGGCCAAGATGTTCGTGAAGAAGCTCACTTGAAAAGTAATGACATATAGGTGGAATCATCCATCTGATATAAACTGTTAATGCATGCTTGCAGGCAATCGAGCTAGATTACAACATTATGAGTAAGATCCGAAGCCAGTCAGGTCTTTCTAAACTCCCTGTTAAACTCGCTGTCATAGCAGATATTTGGTGGAATTTATCCTAGTCGCTTGCTTAAGTTGCTCAAGGCAGGTGGTGTCAAAATAATTTTACCACCATTTATTATTAGATTATAGCAGCAGAAATTCTCACGCTTCGGCTAAACTCAAGTTACGGAATCAATTCGAGCTCAGAATGACTGTATGATCCTTGCTCGACTATCTTTTTCTTGTTAGATCTGTTATGTAACTTCCGAACAAGAGTTATCGTCAGTATTTAAATTTTTCCAGCATGAACTACAGCTGCCTTCTTGTTGTTGAACGGTTGACCCATTACATTTGATACCTATAGTTTTAGATTAGGCAAATCTGAGGCTGTTAACGCTAGATTTGTTATGTGGCTAAGAATTTCTAATGAAGTATAAACGTTTTAGTGCAATAAGTGGATGTGATCTGTACGGAGGCTATGTACTTGGTTGTGGATAAGTTCGTAGTACATAGCAATTCCAAGGCAACGTACCCTACGGTGAAGTTTAATTACGGTTCTTTGCCATGACATTCGCCGGTTTACCAACCACTATGTCTGATCCTGTGAGGTCTACTGAATTTCTACTGAATTTAAATAAAATCCGTAACAATCTATGCAGCTTACTATTCTATTCATAATAGTCTTCTCCACTATTTCAACTACAAAAGCGGGCAGATCGCTACAAAGTCTTCTGATGATTGTTGCGGCAGGCGTTCTTCCGATATAATTTGCAAAAAAACTTTGAATATTACTTCTTCAACAACGCCTGTCATTGTGCGCCGTGAATTCTCCAACAATATTGTTATCAACACGAGCTGACCTCTGCTGTGAAAGCCCACCTTTGGCAAAACAGTGTTATCCCGTTGATGGGAATTCAAAGACCTGGTAAACGGAGATGGCGTGATACGAAGCATGTTTTCCGTCATCAAGTCAAAGCTTTCCCACAGTAACGACTGAATCAACATCAGCAAACTATTTGAATTTCATAGTGTGTGAAACATCTCTTCAAAAGATAAGTAACAACATGCTGTCATCCTACAGAAGTGGAAGCTCCATCGACTGAAAATACTTGACTTGCTCTCAAATTTTAATTTAGCAATTAGGCTGTGCACTTTCGTGGATGATAGGAAAAATCTCAGATTTTAACCCACACCGTCTACCATATCCGTGCAGCAAAGCGCAATCCCATGTGCAAATGCAATGGAAGCGGAAGCTGATTTGCCTGAGAAAGAAGACAATAAGATATCAACTATCATCAGCAGGTAAAAACTTCTTGTCACTTCCCCACCAAACTTCTAGTTTAGTGACACGAAAAGCGCTGCCTTTTTTATTTGCTGTATGCCATAAACAAGCCTAACTAAAAAGCCACAGCTTCAATCTTCAATACCCATCTTGGAAGGAAGTTACCTTCACGCCTATTGCTTTATGCAGATATCCGAACAAGACTGTCAGATGTCAACAGGCAACGCGCATCACATTCCCCGAGACTCAATCCGACAAAACCCTAAGAAATTCATTTTAGCTCCAGAAGACTTTATTTCCCTCACTCAGCTTGGAATGATTTGCGCATCTCAAATGTTTGTAAGAAGTCACCTATGAAGCAACGCCATTGCCTCAACGGTTCTTGATTAAAGTCAAGAAAACCCTAACACAAACCCTGCTTCGCAACTTTCAGTCTACTTTAAATGCAACAATTGCTGTCTGCAAAAAAAGGAAGATTTTTCGCATTGGTAAAAATTGCAACACCAAAGTGTAATTACATGTTCAGGAACTAATTACAGGAGCAATCGCCCTGACTGTGAGAGCCTGCCTGAATTAAAACTCGAATGGACATTATTGCTCATTAGTGATTTTAACATGCTGGCGAAAGAGGCGTGTGGAACTATTAATTAACGACTTGGGTGTCGAGTGCCGATCCGATGGAATTAATTGCCTGATTTCCATATTACCTTTTGTGCAGCCCCAACTCAAGATGAGAATCTACTGTTTAAGTGGCAAGCGTGTGGTTTAGACTGATAGGTCATGAACAAGGTGACTTCAGCGAATCCAGAACCTTCCTCAGTAACATCAAAATTGTGAAACCGCTTTTAACTTCTTGAACATCACAGCATATGTAGGAATCTAATACTGGCACCTGGGACGAGGCAGAAATAATCATTAAACTGGTTTATGAGCTTCCTTCAGTCAGCCACTCTCTCAGGCCGGTGCTTTTTAGCGCAATAGGTGTACAAATTGCAATACAATAAATCTGCATTTAGCGGCACGGGTCAATTACAAGATCGTAAAATGTGAGTACTTCTGCAATTAAAAACACTTGAAAGGAATGCAACTCTTTCTTTAAACATATGTTGCGAAACATTATTTCAACATGATCCAGCCAAGGGTTTGAGGAAGTTGTGAGAAAAACCTTCCATTGAAAAAACCCGTCCTCGGATACAATAATAAATAATAAACCACAAGTTTTTCGCTAACCTCCCGAGCGCTACTCATTTTTGCAGGAAGTTTATGAATAAAATTTTATAATTTAAGGGTAAATAATGAAGAAAACTGTTCTGTTTCTCACAATCTCAACAATTGCCTCTGATTCTTCTTCCTGGTGATTTCCTTCATTGCTTTGATCTTTCCTACAGCTAATCATTTGCCCCAAAAGCGGGGCAGCTAGAGACAAAGGCAAAGCTTTTAGAATCATTTGTACATATTCAACAAAACTCATGACACGTTTTAGCCACAAACTAATCTAGAAAACGCGATGGACCGTTACCTCATCTTCACCATAGCTACAACTCCATCAAGATGCACATAAGCTCAGATCATTTCACGCTCCCTGAAAGATTACGGATACGATGCCATGACATTAGCGCAAATTGCAAATA
>VRMD01003226.1:0-11381 GCA_009872375.1 Sminthurides bifidus | reverse complement strand
AGAAAAGCAATCTCAACTTCAAAAGTCAGGAGTTCCATAATTCTAGCTTTAGCTTGTGCCCCTCGAACATCGAAATACAAAGACTTTTTCATCAACTACCAGCTTTTCTAAACAGTACATTAGGCAAAGCTTCCTGATGACAAGAACATTAGCTTCTACAATAAAATTTAAATTCATCTCAGTTATCCACTTAACAGAAGCTTTTCACTTTAACAATGCTCCCTTTCCTCGTGATTTTTTCCTCCTGCTCCTTCTTAATCTTAAGTGTTACGATAACAACCGAAAGACCATGATGCAGTCATTGAAATGTTCGCTCATTTCTTATGCAAAAGGCAAGAGCTTGTTGTCGAATCCTCCGCTTTCCCTTCGCGTAGTATCGTAGTCGACACACGAATTACCGAAAGCAAACTCATTAGTCAATCATGACTTCCAGTCCCATTTTTTCCCGTAATTCCTTCTCCATTTGTGAAGTCGACCTTATGTGTTTCAATTTTCCTTAATTCGGTCCCACTTCTCATTCAAGTAGATAAACAAAACTTTGGATTTCTTACAAGTCTCAAGAAGAAAACCCAAATCGGATATGCTGACTCAGGGCAAGGCTTATCTCATGTCAGTAGTGGTCTGACCACGTCCTCCCCTTACCCCCTTAATCCCAGGATCCTATTACAAGTTCCCATCTCGGGATCTCAACGGATTTTCGCCTGTCATCTCTCTTCAACCTCATCCAGATCGAAGACAACGCAAACAGCTTACGTTGATAGAAAAGTTTTTATCTAAACATTTTATAGGAGACAGCTTCAAGCTGAAAGCAAGCAGTTGCGTTATTCGATTTCCTCTATACTCACCCTCAGTTTCGTACGTCATCATTAGCTACACCACAAACTGCCAGATCTCACAGGAAGCATCATTAGTTTTTTAAACACAAATCTCAATGCAATGGCACAGTTAAACATAATACAAAAGCCACTGATATCAACAATCAAAATCAGGAGCAAAATTGCACAGCTCACCAGCTAGCTCCTTCCTCTACCATTGTCCACTTCATGCGCTCTTGCCGTATCATTTCTTCACCATCACCTACCTTATTCTTGAATACCAACGCCTCTTTCCTGAACTATGTATCTCAAGCAATGCATTCAAGCCACCATCCAATGCGATATGACGAACAATTGTTTATGCTCTTGTAGTTACACAATTAAGAAGTTGTTTTCCTCTGAACTCTATACAACATAAAGGTCCGCCTTATGAAAAAAAACGCAACAGACTTTACGCATTCTGTTCTTCTAGTACGATCTAACACAAGCAAACTTGACTTGAGCACATGAAGGTATCCGAGACACTGTATGTTTACCGTTTCGAGTGTAAATTCACAAAAAAAACACTTCATCAACCAAACGTGCATTCATGCATTGCCACACAACGCTGTAAAACATGTGAACAAATTAGATACGACTGCTGATAAAATAAATATAAAGAACAATAATAATCCGCATGCCAAGCATGCCCTACTGTCCATATAAAAAAATAAGGAATTCATTGTCGAGGAATGGGTAACCGTCCTCCCATATCCTCCCTTCCCTAATGTAATACCTTACCACGTTGCTAAGACAAGGTGCATGCTCATAATGGCGGTAATGAGATTGCAGCGTTACTACTGAGGATAATTACTGCGCACGCCGTAGCCATGGTTTGGTTTACTTTCGCTACTAGGTCTGACAAAGATTCCTTCAGCAGCGCAGCGTCATTGCTTCAGCCCCGTCGCCTTTAATTAGGGGCCACAGACAGTGACGTGTGACTCTCGTTTGAACCACGACAAGAAGCTAGTGTGAAAGAAGGCGAACAAACAGCGTCACTTGCGCTGCGCTTCTTCCACGAATGTGTTTCCATTAAACAATGTATTATTCGAAATTTCAAAATGCCATCAGGACAACTAACTAGTTTTACATTTTTACCAAAGAGAATCCTCCTCCTTCCCATTCCAATCACGTAAGCGAAGTTTGAGTAATGAGAAAAAATCGGAATTGAATCCCAGCTGATGACAATTCGTGAGAATTATCTAATTTATTACTACTAGAAAGTACATGTAACACGCATCGACGTCTACAATAGCAGCACCAAGTAACGCTTGAAACAAACGAGTGTCGAAACGCATTTGTAGTAATTTCCTAATGCCTCAGCTCCTCATTCCTGCCGTACACGTTCAAAATCGGTGAAAAAACATACTCCAACAGTTACGTTTCACAAGGAACAGACACACGCAACGCGGCAATGAGTCACATTCCGCAAACAGCACATAAATCTTCTGCACTGGCCCCAGTTTTGCCACATAGCGTAAAAAGAGGAGGAAATCCCGGAAATTTTTACCTGATTAATTTTCCCCGACGACAATTATTACAAAGTGGCTAGCGTTATTGTATAACGCATAAACATTCTGTGAAACGCACACCACACACTTCATCTCGTGTATAAATGTGGTAATGTGCATGCAACTCTCTGTGTCACGAACCCTCGTCATTTTCCTACTCCTATTCTCTAACTTCTCTACCGCCAACATGCATGATTCACTGTAACGGCCAACGCTGCGTCGTTGCCGAAAAAAGGAAATTGCTCGGTAAATATTTCACAGTACTTTTCTATTGTCCTTCCGGTATTAGTTAGTCAGCGGAAAGCGGACTTTAGCCGTTGAAGTGAACGCGAGCCGTGCCGGGCCCCATTCCTCAGGCACTTTGAAACAGGTGTTCATGATTATATTCCTAAGTCATTTGGACTTGACACATGTCTCGATCATATCCTTGGAAACCAAGCACACTGCATGCTCTACATTTGCCCCTCCTATTCTCATTTCATGCTACAACAATAACGTTGGCAGTTTCCCCTTAAGTTGGATGAAAACTTCGAAATAGCACGCGGAGTTGGTGTTAACAGCTCCATATCAGGGTATGCCATCCCTTGAGTCTTGTCCTTCTCTGCCGTATTTTAGCGTTAGCAACGCTAGATTTGCCTTCATATTTACGATACGGTAAAATCTTCACTTTTGTGAACAGATAAATTGACACAGATTTACGAACAGTGGTAACAAATCCTTAGAAACAGTGTGGCAAATACCCGGTTGCTATACACAGGCTGGAACAAATTTCTGGTAACAACTTAAGTGGAGGACGTAGCATCGTATCTAACCACTTCCCTAGATAGGCTGTTAAAGTCTTAACATGTGGATCGCAGAAAGTTACCATCAAACTTTTCACCGTCTGCATCATTCCAAGACGGAGTGTCCTTGAAAAACTTTGCCAGAACCACACATGAATGCATGGAATTAATTCAAACTTTCGCCCAGTTCGCAACTTTAAGTGATACACGAATTCAACCGCTAACTTAGCGCCTCCGCTTGAAAGTCAGTGTTTCAGTCAAGACGATTGTATAATACTGACCAAGAAACTGATCCAGAAGAAGAATTGATTAAATAATGCTGACAATCGCTCTCGAATTTAAACTAGAAATGAAATGCATGAAAATTGTGACCTAAATCAGCAAGTGTAATTTGCAAACCAGCAAACCCCACACCAATCTCACACGAAGGCTTTCTCACAACCCTAGCCTTCATCCAGTCCGCCAAATCTATAAGCTCATCCTCTCCCCTCAAAAATCAAATATTCCACGAGTCGGAAAAGAGAACAGGCCGTCTGATTTGCATTTCTCATCCCAAATTCAGCAATCCCTTCTTCCCCTGTCCCTTAGCTGCCAAGCAGCCCATCCTCATGTTTTCAAATAGACAGAGTTTCTTATTCAGCAGAAAAGTCAATCCATTTCCAATCCCTCCCTTCCCTTGCTGTTTTCTCCAGGTGCCGGACGTTACATCAATGTTGGTTAGTCACCGTAACGAACAAACACAATGGTAAGAGAAGTAGAAAAAACTTTCCGACACTAGTTACCTACAATACTTCAAGCACCCTTGGGGCTTCAATTCAAGTCCAACGGAATCGCATGACTTTCCAATCCTTCTTCAACGGCACCTTCTTCACCGTGCTCCGGCGCATCAAAATTGCAACGGACGATGTTCGCTGCATTACAAGTACAACGGCCGTTTACCAGAGTTAAGCAGAACAACAATAGCTAACGTTTCACCTCAGCGCTTACAAGCATGGGTAATTTACCGAATTCGCACACAAAAGATGGAAAAAGAAGATTTTGTGCACGAAAACAACTTGTTACAAAATATAAACAGTTTCCTTTTTTCTCCCCTCAAACAACTTAAAGAAACATAACAGCAATTTATATTTAACAAAATATAGGAGATAACAATTCCCATTTTTTGATCATCTGTAACCTAAATATGGGGGCGAAACTACCATTTTTTCATCATTTGAAAACAGCAAGTGAACGACTGCCTTTACTGCATCAACCGTTGCCCAACATGCTGCACTGACGGCTACAAACTTCTTTACCTTTAACATTGCAATGTAATGTGGGCAACATTTTGGGCCTTAATTCTCATACTGCCTACCGTCAGCGTCAGCCAACAACGACACTTAATTTCCATTATATGAGGGTATTACTCCATCCGTCTGATGTTGGCAAAGCAGGGTATTTACGACACGACAAGACTTATCTTTTAGTACCATATAATGCTCACGCTTCGGTAATCTATGCGACTTTAGTCATGAACTGGGGGAAACAGCAGCACCAAAAGCAGGATCATTACGTGGAAATGCTGCATACAGAATCAACAAGAAATTAGCGAAATAAATATGGTAACCTGCCTCTCGCACAATGAAAAGTTGGACAGAATTAGCAGGAGAGAAAGTGGAATGTAAGTGGTTATGTATAGTATGCGGGCCTCTCTCTACCAATCTCATTGGTTATTCAACAATTCCACATTTCTAACACAATCCATGTAGGACTTGCTTTAGGTGGCTTTCATGATGAGGAATCTTTGTTCCACGGTATGCTGACAGTTACGAATTAATCGCAACGAGATGACACATGTCCCCCAAGAAGTTGCAATGCGATATTAAATCAAGACTCGAATTACAAGTCCCGAGCCGGTTGTAAGGTGCATTACATTGCGGTTTGGCCTAGAGACTGCAGCCTGAAGGCTCTCAGGNCGGTTGTAAGGTGCATTACATTGCGGTTTGGCCTAGAGACTGCAGCCTGAAGGCTCTCAGGCCCAAGTTCTCAAACTCAGGACACATAACGTGAGGGGGAAAGAGAAACGTAAGAGTACTTTGCTAAGCATACAGCAAAAAAGTATCCTTTTCATAGTTTACCCCCAACACAAGAATATAATGGCAATAATTTCCGTTTTTTGCCCTCACTATCGTCAGTTACTTTGTTCCTTGTCATCTACAGTACATTCTTGCGACGTCAGCCGCTGTCGCCTGACTTGACAACTGTCAGAAATAATACGATACGCAATGTCTTTCCCTTCTGACAGCACATCTTTCAGCGACTCTCGTCATCCGCCCCTTTTTATGGCTGACTACTACGCATTATACATGTAGCCTGCAGCAGGTATTCGCTTCATCCTTACCGAACTGACGAAAAGCTATACCTTTGCGAAAAAGTAAGCCTCAAACCACTTCGCCATTGCAACTACCGAAAGTCAATTCATTCGATATTGTTTTTCCTGATCCAGGAGCCAATATATTTGATTATACTATTAGTATTGAATTGACCCTTTACCTCAGAAAGACTGCGTCCATTCAGTAAGAGATTAATGCTCTACTGACCAACATCCGGCATTCCCTTCTGACAGCACATCTTTCAGCGACTCTCGTCATCCGCCCCTTTTTATGGCTGACTACTACGCATTATACATGTAGCCTGCAGCAGGTATTCGCTTCATCCTTTCTGAGCTTACTAAAAGCTATACCTTTGCGAAAAAGTAAGCTTCAAACCACTTCGCCATTGCAACTACCGAAAGTCAATTCATTCGATATTGTTTTTCCTGATCCAGGAGCCGATATATTTGATTATACTATTAGTATTGAATTGACCCTTTACCTCAGAAAGACTGCGTCCATTCAGTAAGAGATTAATGCTCTACTGATCCAACATCCGGCAAGTAATAACTCAAGCCCGTCTGCAAAATTAAACATCTCTGCCCTATTGACCATGCTATTTACTACTACTCCAACTTACGTTTTCCATTACTGGGCTTTTCTCTTGGCGATCTTAATCGAGTTATCCAATACAGCCACTAAGTTTAACTAGTACCAACGAGGGTGCACATTTCCAGAACGAGGACTTGGAAGAAGAGACTCGTCCTCCATTCCACATAATTGAATTGGACCGTTAACGGAATCGACCGTCAAAGGAACGCTGAACAGTGAACGGGTGAACAGTATATCGGATCTCTATTTTTCAGACATCATTCTACCTTGAAGAATGCGAATCTTAAAGGACAGAGATTACGTCGACAGATTGACAGCAAGGATAAATCACCATCTTCAGACCGATTGTTCCCCGTAAAGAGCAACGCATGACAAAGAACTTGAGTGGTAGCACGAGCTCCCGATACTGAGAAAGTTTTCTTTAAAGCTTGGCTCTATCAGTCCTTTGTAGCATTATGAACTTAAGAGAAGAACTGCACTACAAGATTTCTTACTTCTCTCCTCTATTTCCTTCGAAGGAACAAAACAACGTGATAAAGAACGGAAAAACACTCGTCCACAGTGCGCTTTCCTATGGACTTTCTACCGCAACGTTTCAAGAATCATTTTATATGTACATAATTCCTCGATTGAATGCGTGCGGGCTAAATTCGTTTAGACTACAGGTGAAAATCACAGTTGAGAGGTCTTAAGCACAGACTTACTGAGAAATTTCCAAGTAATGTATACCTATATTAGTTCAAATTGTCCTAATACTGCTGCCATTTAACAGAACTAAAATAGTAAATGCATGTATGAGATTTCGGTCGTGTCCTCCTAGTTTTCGCACTATCTTAACATACTTCAGGTACAGCACATTTACTTGAGTGGATCACAAAACATCCCAAATTTCATCTCCACGCCATTAAAACAAAACTTATTCAAATATCTGAAACACGGGTAGCCGAAGATGCATATATCGTGCAGCTCGAAACGTGGCTTTTAGCTTAAGAATTTAACGCTTTCCACACTTCGGGAGCCGACAAACTCATTCCTTCGTTCCTTAAATTACCAAGTCTAACAATCTTTTCACACCTTCTCCGTTATGCTTAACTTTCTATAATAAACTTTCAACTCCCTCGCGTGCAGTCAGCCCGCATTCGGACCGACTTGTGCTGAAACTGAAGCATGTTAATCAGGTATATTTCACTCTTCACCTCCGATTCATTCTTCCTAACATTATTTCACCTGGGCGTCATCCCGTTCGCTACACTCACCAAGCCAAAACCAGAATTCTTCTCTGCGCCCTAAAAAGGAACCAAGTTGCCGGAAGAAAATTCTCGGAACCTGAATAGCAAATGGAAGGAAACATCTTAGCTGACATGAAAGCATGCCCTCGGAATCTTAATGCGAACCTGGGGCATCAGCACCAGAAAAACGGACTTGTAGAAACTAATTTGTTTCTTATCCTCAAGGTATTAATTATTGAGAATTGAAGCATAATGAGTACCGGGTTAAAATTACACCCAAACGTAAAGTATCTCAGTGGTTTGGCCTCTGCTTTTCCTCCTCCTTAACACCTACAGAATACCTGGAGCAAGAACTCACTCAGCAAGAGTCGAAAATAATAATTTGAAACCCTCGACTTGAATTGTAACCCAAGTAAAATTCAATAAGACCCGAAGGTATGACAAGAGCTGTCAAGTTCATTAGCATACTGTCCCGGAATAGATTCAGGAACAGGAACCCAGATTCTTCGCAAGAATTCGCCATTTGCACCACAACGTTTCCGCTTTTCAACATCTGGATTTGTTCTTTTCTTGAGCACTTAATATCTAGTCCCCACAGACATCCTGTTTTCTCCTCCTTTGCACATTACTTATTTTTGCCAGCAATGGCATACTTTCACTGAATTTCTTGTCTGTTCTCGCCAGGTTGCAAATCTATGGGACGTTTAACCAAACAGTTTTTGCTGCAATGTGAACTCTTGAGCAGAAGTCCAATTGCCTCTGTCTCTCCTTCTCATTCTCAGTTCCAATGTAAGCCAAAAGTCTTGTTTCGTTCCATGGCACGAATGCATGTTTCACTTTGCGCTCTATTTCCGGTAATTCGGGAAACCAAAAAACAGGGGGCAACAAGCCGAAACGAATGATAAAATATTCAATAAATTCTATGAACTTCCTCCCAGACTAGAGATGACTAACGCTCCTGCCGCTGGATAAACAACTATCAAAATATTAATGCTGGCTTTTTACTTCGATCCCGCAAATGGAATACAAATGCTGCAAATCCCACGACAGTCTCATGAGGGAAAACATAATCCACAGCAACAACCCAGCGTAACTTTCAGCCCCACCTAAAAACACGGTGGATTTCCTGCTGATTTTCGCCACGGCATTTGCCTCTTCCGGTCGTTCTTGCCAAACGCATATCTCATTCACCCACCACCCGCCAACCCTTTTACGCGTCCCTGTCCGTTAGCATTCAGTACTTTCTCTGCTAGCTTTCTCCTAAACTCACTTTTTCTCCATGTCTCCATTCACATTGCTTACAGAGTGCTCATGGAATGGAAATTTCTTCATCCTTGTATCACTTTCTCCATCCGCAGTGAAATCTTTATTCAGTTCCTCTCCCGTGCATCCAGCCACCAACGAGCATTACTTTATTTTTGGATTCTCTACTCGTGTACGTATTCATTTTCACCAACTTGCGTATTCTAGGAAAAATCTTTGCAATTCTAAACCAACTCCAGACTCTTATTTCCGCTCTTTCCCCTTAATCTGTCGTAGGTAAGCAAAGCGTTGCAGCCTCGTTTCCACAATCACCTCCAATTCCAATTTCGTACCCTCTGCTAAGCTTACTCGAGCATCAGCACACACATTCTTTCCTCTAGTGATAAATTATTCCTTTGATCCACAAGGTGAGTGCCCCAATCAAACCTTTGCGAGAGTACACGTTATTCTCTAAGCTTGTTGACAGCGTGATCCTACGATTTCTGGTATCCAATTACCTTCTATCTCTTAAATGGATATCCAACAACGTCACACGCTTTGATCACAGTCTCTGCCGCCTGTCACTTATCTATTTTCGCTGAAAGGTTTTGCAAAAGATGCCTCGGGCGTACTCCGACTCGTTTCAAACTTGTGAATTGAGATACGCTTGTTCTAACGTCACACGCTTTGATCACAGTCTCTGCCGCCTGTCACTTATCTATTTTCGCTGAAAGGTTTTGCAAAAGATGCCTCGGGCGTACTCCGACTCGTTTCAAACTTGTGAATTGTGATACGCTTGTTCGTTCACCCCTGCAAAATTTGCCGCTAATGCATCTACGGTACATAAGTTCGATCATAATTATTCATGCATAACTTACACATTGTCATGCCACTGCGTATGTTAAGTAATTCGCATTTGTACCATTGTTCAGTTGTAGCAAATAGGAAAGTAAGCGTTAAAAAAAAGCATGAATCTCATACATTTTACTTCACTTCCCTCAAAATCTAGCGACATTTCCACTGTACAAAAAAGCTTGTGGATTTGTGAACATTGTTAAGTTAGAATCCTATACAGTCTCCGCAGTGTATTCGACTTTACTTCTATTGTTTGCAAAGTCAAACTCAATTCTCAACCTACTGCCTTGCTTTCTGGGCTGGAAGAATGTTGAAAAGGATGCGTGAAATGATGAAGGACGGATTGTTTTTGCAGACAAAGCATTCCATCAATCAGGTCACAGCTTCGGGTAAAGCTATCCGTAAAAATCAGACCTTGCTTTCCTAAATCCTTTGTTCTTCATGTCGCGAAAAGACTTAAGGATTCGCAAACCCCGCAGGAAATGTGTCTAATCATGAAAAATAGTGCGTTGAATCATCTCAGCTCAGCGTAGCTCATACTTCATTACTTTTATGCCCCGCTCTTGTCCTTGGCTTTCTTTTCGTCTGGGCATTTTTTTTCATGAGTACCTACGTGGAAAAATGTGAAGGCACCTCGATTTCCATACTTGGCAGAAACACTGCTTCTTATTACGAATTGAACTCAATCTTATTCCAGCTTTACAGCCGGCAAATGCTCCAATGTTGTACAAAATGAAATGAAGAAAGACATGAGGAAACACTGGAGCGCAAGATTTACATTATTCACCTGTCCTTGAGAGCGCTTACATCAAAGGGAAAAACTTTCACCTGAATTACAGAAACTGCTATTAAGCTTGCCCTGCTTTGCGTCTGTCTGAAACTGTGCTCAGTTCAGGAAAAGCCAACTCTGTGCTTTATCCAAGAGCTTTGCTCACATTGAATGAAATGATCTTGCCTTAGAATTGCTAGCAATATCCTCTTCACTCCACTTGTTTCAAGATCGTATTTTACCTTAAGAGCTCCTAGCATGACGTTCATCATCATCAAGCCATCAAACGGGTATTAGAAAGGCCGAGCAGCTGTAACTGTACATGACATGACATTCAGGTCCAGGTCTGTTTCAACTTAGGATAACTCGGGCAAAAGGATGAAAGCGTCAAAGACTACACAGGTTGTCAGCAAAATTTAGCCGGTTCATCTTACACTAAACACTGAATTTATAAAAGACCTGTTTACCGCATAATTAGGCTGAACTCGCTCGTGGCACAGCGTTAGCCAGGCAAGCATGATCTTGTTAAAACGCATGAGGTAAGTGTAGGCATTCAATTAATAACACTGAATTTATAAAATACCTGTTTACCGCATAATTAGGCTGAACTCGCTCGTGGCACAGCGTTAGCCAGGCAAGCATGATCTTGTTAAAACGCATGAGGTAAGTGTAGGCATTCAATTAAAGTTGAATCATGTTTGCCGTTCCTTGTCCACGGACGGAACAATTGGTGCTAAATCTCTTTGACAGGTTGACTTGCCCATGGGACCGTTTGAGATTCGAGAAGAACAACGTGTACAAGCATATATGTGCGTTAGAACTAGAAACATTGCCGCCAAGTAGTGAACAAATTTTCGTGATTGCAATCATTCTTCCAAAATTCATGTAAACTAGAGACAGAGGCTGAGCTAACTGGCCCGTAAGCCTCTTACACACTTCGTCATGTTAATGAATTTATCGTGACTCGAATATCATAACGAATCTCTGTCAAAAGAACGGTAGACAACACGCTAGCTAGCACAAGAGAGGGATTACGCTACATCTCCGTGTCTCCTCAGGCAACTGCTTCTTTTGTGTTACGCCGTTAATGGCCTACGAATTTGCGCTAGGTATAAATGCTCTCTGCGACAGTGTCAGAACGGATTTAATTCATTTAAGCATTGACCCGGTAATGAT
>VRMD01003225.1:0-11384 GCA_009872375.1 Sminthurides bifidus | reverse complement strand
TGTGGAATAATTAAATGTGAAAATGTGAATACATAGACATGGCTTTGGCTTCAGTTCAATTAACAGTATCCTTTTGACCGCGCACTAGGATTCGACGACTACCTACCTACGCTTTTGTTCAGCTCAAGTTAAAGCTCCAAGCCAAGGAGCTAAAGCAACAATGTGAACAAGGCTATGATTGAATCTCTTTATGCGTTTTAATTAATCCTGAGTGTTTTACAAGATCATCCATGATGGAAACACGGAGTTGATCTATGCTCCGTAGGAGATTATCGCAGTCTTGAAGACTAAGAATTACAAATTACAACGAATTAATTTACCCCTCCGGAACAAGCACAGCTATGAAAACAACTCTTGCGCGTTCCTCACTATTAACTTTTCACGAAACATCCCATAATTTACAATACACGAACCCAAATTACATAGAACAGCTTAAGTCTGCTGGAGAAAGTTCTCATGGCTTGACTCTTCCTCTGCATCTAGTGAGTAAGAAGTACCCGCTTTTAGCAAGAGTTGAAGAGCTATACACCGTATAATCAGCTCGAGGTAAATTACTGCTTATGAAGCTTTGTTTTTATTTTAATACTGTTGTCTTTTTCTTGGAAAAGAGATTGCTTTTTCTTTTTTTGCCTATACATATAAAACATTCGCAACTCACCGTGAGGGCCCGGTAGTCATTGATGAAGAAATAAACGTGGAGCAACTTTGCGCTGCATGTGCCAGAGCATTTCTATGTCTCATTTCTAATCATCGTCCCAGATAATGAATGCACTAAAGCAATAGATCTAATGGAATCATTCGATTCTGGTTTCCACCTTTGCTGCGCAACCTTGCGAAAATAGAGAGGAAAATTAGTCCAAGAAGTGATTACGTCAACTGATTGGCAGTCGAGACGTGAAATCTTTTGGACTGAAAAATGATGGGAAAGTAGGGAATGGCAACTCGCGGATACAGCTGCGCCCACACATTGGAGTGTGAAAAGTCAGTCTTTTCAAAACAGTCAATCTCTTAAGCTAACGGAAATGGAAATCCAATCTGGAACTAAACTTACACAATATTTATGTACTCCTACCCAATCTGAACGTGACAGCTAACGAAACTATATGCAGACGTAAGGTTCCTTCTATAAAAACCTGGCTTTATCAGGTATATGATGTTTTTCAAAAAGTAGCACAAACTTTGTGCTAAACTCAAGAGAGAAGGAAAATCTTGTAGAAAACTGTTGGATTCAAGACGTCTTTCCGCGTAATTATGATCCAGCATGAACTTGTCAAGATGCACTGACAATGAAATCGTCAAAGCTGTTTACTCTTGGATCTCGATTTCTTTCTGGAGAATCTTTTTCTGGAGGTAGTTCCATCCTACACATCCGTGTGCTACTATCGCAAAATGACTCTTGTCCTTAGGAGCGAAAATGGGGTAAAAAGCATTTGGAGATGACGCTTCCGGCATGCGCGAGTGGTTTCTTTCAGCACGTAATTATTGAAGCTTCATGTGAATGTGAACATTGTCAATTTCGAAGGAATTGCAAGTGGAAGTTACCCTTTGAGAAAAAGGAAATGGAAATACTGTCATTTAGGAGACGCAATGTGAGTTATCTTCGAGAGGCCTTGACCTCTAAGACAGTACTTTCGACCTCTGTGCCTAAACGTGTACTGATAATCCTATCATGTTCTACGTTTTATCTACAAAAGTATCTTCGGAAAAATACACATATGGCAGTTTTAGCACTAATCGGAATCCATGTCCGCTTCTTGGTAAATATAAACATAGTCATATAAATATTGCCTCCCCCTCCACAGTGCACTGCCGATATTTGTCACGGTAGAACCAGGACTTATCCCTCGCTGTGAGCGATTTTGGCACTATTTGAAGCATATTACTGTTGAATTATGTTTTATCGTATCATTAGCTGGTACTAAATTACCTAAGACGCTGAATGCATTAGACACATTAGACGGATTTATAAACCGATTAATTTACATGGCAAGTACTTAATTGCTTAAATGGTGCTTTATTTCGTGGTTTTCATCACATAAGTAATTAAGTAGTCTGATTTATCATTGCTACTCAAGTTGCAAGTCCAACCTTTACCAATGAGCTAAGTCACTTTAATTCTTTATTACGTCACTGTCCTGCAGTTTCAATTATTAATTTCATAGAAATGGCATTTTGCAGCTAACATTAACGATTATCACTGAAAGGATAATCAAATACAGTATATTGAGGCGAGATAGCGGGCTTATACACAACAGAAACTGCATCCTATAGCTTGTATTTGTCATAAAAACTAGTCAAGTAAAGCTGGCATATTGAATATCGCTTTGCAAGACGTCGCGCCTGAACTTATACAGCAGCTAGCTAGCTCTAGACCTAATTAGCCAGTCAAACTGAAGTTGCAATTATTTAAATTCCGTGTTCTAAAGTCACTTACGGTATTCTGCCACCGAAAAAAACGAGCTTGTGCCTAGTGGGTGATTCAAGAATAGCTAAACCAGTCTTTGCTGACGCTACACCATTGTGTCAAGTATGGAATGAAAAATTGTGGGTCGAAAATACTACGAAAGGTAGCATTTTACAGAATTAAAATCACTTAATACTGAAAAGAGGAAGAAAATTTTAAAAGCACTGCATAATTTCTGTGCGCGATAACACCTGTGAGTTGTGAGATTAAGATCAGAGTCTAGTAATTTGACTAAATCAAACCAAACCCTTCTGAGCCTTCATTTATGGCTAATCGAATCGCTTTCTCAAAACTTTCATAAGAGTCATAATCAGGTAGGCAGATTTGGTTGAAACATGTATGAGCTGTGGGCAAGTTGCCGAAAGTTGGAGCAGGCGTAATTTGAAAAGCTGGTGACAAATCTGAAAACCCTCGAGGAGGTAATAGGCTGGATCCGGTAGTGAACTGTAGCAAGCGCGCTTTTTCTTCTTCCGTCATATTTGAAACAGCAGTCCAAAACCAATCCAATATCTTTCGGAACTCTCCAGTCGCTCCACAAACAACGTGATGTTCTCGAAGCTCCGTAACACTGTATTCACTCGTTCCGCACATGAGAAGCTTCAAAGTAGATAACAAAGGAAAATTAGTCAATATCTCTGCTTTCATAATGATTGGGGGGCTCAATCGATTTTTTTCTGTGGAATTACTTCAAACTTCCAATTACCTCCAGTTCGTTTTCATCAAAAATTGTGAGTAATTCTTCCGGAACAATTTCATTGACTCCTTTCAAAAAAGCCTCTACCTCCGATTTGACTTTTGTTGACAACCTGTACTGGGCCAATGCATTCAAGTATTCTTTTTTATTTTCGTTTGTTACAACGATCTTCGATCCATCCGGAATAAGGTCGACAGTCTGTACAAATTTGTAAACAGAGATTAAGTCAGTTGTTTCCAAAGAACTAATTTTCTCTGAATGTGCATTACACCAAATACCTTTATCAACTTCCCCATCTCATCGTATTCGTCGTCAGTAAAGGTAAGCTCCATCGATTCAACATCGTTTTCCAAAATGAATTTAATCTTTCTCAGATAAAGCTCAGGATCGTCTTGTTCAAAATACTGTGGAGAGCATGTGATGTATCAATTAATAAAGTTTTATAGTTTTGATTTTTCCTGCAACTCTTCCGTGACGGCATTTAAACCTGGAAGAACTCACAGAACGTCCTCTCACCTTATAATGGACCCTAAGACCAATCAGCTGGGCCAGAAAGGAGCGCGTGAATCTTGCTTTCACCATTTGTCTGTACGTCGACCCCAGTGCAGATTCATAAAGGCATTTACCCACAATTCTACCTGCCATTTCATACTGTTTGGTCTTCCACCTCGAGTTGGGATTCGGATGAACTAATCGTGATTCACCAAAAGAAGTGAACAATCCAACGGGGTTGGATCCTTCAAAAAGCTTGGAACAAAGCTGCTCAAACCATTCACGACGTAGTCCACCCCAATCAATTCCTGTCATTCAGACATGATTCTTCGTTTAAATTTGTTTATTTGATTATTTTGTTACCGGTATCAAACGTAACACGGTCTCTTTTATATAAAAAGACAAAGCTTACCTTGCTCTCCAAGAAAACTAATCTCGAAGTTTTTACACCAATCGCTGGCCGAGAGTCCTTTCGTTGCTTTCCACGTCTAGAGTACAAGTAAACACAAACATAAAAATCATAACGATTGTTTGGCGTAGCACAAGCAAGAACTGGTTAAGACTTCCAACTTACACTTTCGACGATATTCTCGCGAGCTATTTTGAGATTTAATTTATCTCGAGGATGCTTTCGATGAAGATCTCTTAACTCTTTAAAAAAATATTCTTGCTTATCCTGGAAAGTTTCCGATCCTCCTGCATTTCAGTCATCAATTAAGCATCGCAAAGTTACGGAAAACCTCTCGGGTCTTTCATAAGCTATTTTTGCTATTCAAAATTACCAATATTGCGAAGTAGAAAATGAGTGAAGGTTGCGACGACAACTTTGGCATCTTTTAGCGTTAATTTGATAGCTGGCTGAGATCCATCGTCAATCAGAATAGTAGGTAAACCATGCTGATTATTTAGGGTCAAAAACTGAAGCTAGAACACAAAATATAATTTCCATGAGCTGAAAAATAAAAATTGAGTACTCATTGCTTGAATCCAAAATTTAAAAAATTAGCTCATATAACCTTAGTGTTTGGCGAAAGGCGAAAAGTAGCAACTCTAATGGGCAAAAGCTTGAATAAATATTCTTTGATAACAAGTTGCTTAGAAGTCACCGAAACGTAGACCTTCCTCACTTTCGTCTGCACATCGTTGCCAATAGCTAATAATCTCCCTTCGTAGTAACTGCTAGGACTCTTAGTAGCGACATTTTTCTGAACCGCTGCAGCTTCTGCCGAGTTCAAAACCAGTATTTCAAAACGACCGTGTTGAATAGGTTTTCCATCGTATGTTAGATTCGTATTATACACCCCTGAGTCTGGAAATCTAGTCGTAAGGGCAACAAGCCCAGCTTCTTCCGAGGCATGATTTGCGTTTTTTTCACGCGTAAACTGGACGGAGCAGTTGTGCGATGCTTGATTTCCTATGACTGCTGTCTCGTCGATCTACAAATGACAAGACAGTTTAAACAAAAATTCAGGGATTATAATTCTTTCAAGAGAAATATAAGTATTGATTGACGCACTTGTTCTGCTGAAAAACGGAACAAATTGAGATCAAAGTCACTTTTGCCGCAAATGTTTCCATATGTGTCACGAGGCTCGATCATGAGTTTGTGAGGCACGCCCGTTACACAAACTACAGTCGAAGTCTGACGAATGAAGACAGTTTTCTGAGTATCAATTGGACCAGGAAGAAAAGTTTTTAGAAACGGGCTCCCTGGAGCACGATTGTTTTCTACAACAATGTGAATAGCATATTGCCCTGATTTTCTGACAGAAAACTTCACAGCTACCAAATTGGCATCAGCAGGATCTTTGCCCCCGAACTCGGTTACGACTGCTACTTTCTGGTTATCTTTCTTGACTTCTATCAAAATATTATCCTTATCACAGATAGGGTATGGTCGCCCTCCTCGCTGGAAGAACTGGAAAATATAATTGTGAGGTAAGACAAGACCAAAATAAGTCATAAATAGCCTTAGCGAATTAGTTAAAGAACTTACTCGAATGGAAAAGCTAACTGTTTTGCCCACCGGGGCAGGATCACTCCAATCGAATTCAACGTGACAGTTCGAGGCAAGAGAAAATTTTCCAGCAACATATTGAAATATGGCTTGCTTCGCGTCAACAATTTGAGGAAAGTACGAGGCCACCGCCGCAAATCCCGTAACACTTAAAGTTACCAGAAGCATTGTTCCTACAAGGTCATAAACACATTTTAAAAGCATGCCCTCGGCATATCAAATGAAGCCTGCCAGTACAGCACTTTCACTTGAAGAGCGTTAAAATGCTAATAAAATCTTCGAAATTTCAATTTAAAGCATAACTTGTGAGATTCGTACCCCACGTATTCCAAATAGACTGCTGGTCCAGGTTAACAAGTCGGTTCCACAAATTCGTTTTTAGAAACTCAAGTCCAGCGAGACCCGATGGAAGCGACTGCCGTGCAACAGTCCACATCGGAACGACTTTCCCTCCAATGGTGTCTTGAAGTCTTGCAGTATCTTCAAACCAGTAAGCGTCCTCGATGGAATTCACACCTAAGCTGTTAAATCTAAATAACATACGAAGATAGAATCAAAACAAGCGTATTCAAGGTTAATATGTCAACTTATTCAACTCAGATTGTAACAAGTTATTTACAGAAATTAGGAGTGTAACACTTATTGTATTTCAACTACGACTAAAATGTATTCGACGACTAAAACTCAATCGTACTTGCGAGCGTGTTCTAGTAAACCGTGATCGTCAAGCCACAGTCGGAGGATTAGTCGTTGCCTTAAAACCTGGGCAGCTCGCCTGAGCCTTTCTCGGTCTTGAGCTGGAAGGTTGATAGGCGGTAATCTTGTATTGTCTTCATTACTTCCTTCGTTAATAACAAATGCTTCCAGATCCGAATGATTCTCTTGCGTAAGCTGAGATAATTGGACCACTGAGACTAGAGTCACAACACCTACAACACAATTACCACACTTGTTCAAATGAAAGCTTTATCATTATGCGTAAATGAAGAAATGGGTATGCATTCATCTTCGTTTCCCCGCCCATTCACTCCAATTTTCAATATTTCCCTTCGTATCCAACGAAAAAACAAACAAATCTAGATAAATAATTGCATAAACCTACTTATGAGTTCGTTTATTACATTGATACAACAACTCCGCATAGCATCGACTGTGCTGCTTTGAAATATTTTATGCTCTCAAAATATGAACGGACTGAATATTTATTTAAAGGTTCTCACGCACGACAAACGGCTCTATCTGATGCATAACATCTATGCGACGCTGTTCAAGTTCAAAAGCGATGTTATAACTCTAGCAAGATAATAATTTCTATTATTTCGCTCGCCTTTGCCTTTATCCTAGTAGAAATTATTATTAAAATTATTCAATCCGAATGCACCAATCCCAAAAGTATCCAAACTTGCCACAGGTTCGACCGATAATCACAACTCGGGACCAATAAATGTAATTGTTGCAGCATCTGCCACTTTAGTCCCTGCTCATTTTGAGCCAAAGGATAAAAACTGAAGATTTTTTATTTTAGGCATACTGAAACAAGTATCAAAGTAGAAGATAAGAGCTAAAAACAAAGAGAGAAAATCCGATAGGGAACAACAGCCCTCGTTTAAAAACTTCACACAAGCGCAACACAGACGACAGATGCACATTTCGCTTTCTCTCCTTCAGAAGATCTGGAACAGTCCAGACAATTTGCAAGGAAATTGTCACGGACAAAAACTTTACCAACCTCGCCTACAGCCACAAACGCCAGGCCAAAACTATAATGACAGCTGATGCCGTTCAGGTATGAGAGTGCTTCCCTAACGCCAGTAGTGAATTGTGTGGCACATTTTATACTCCGACAACTATGATACAATCCTGAACAGTAAAAGGAAAAGAATGCAGAGAAAATTTACGTACCATGAGTACCAATAGGTCGCACGCCTATCATAATGGCAGGAGAAGTTGAGGTGGCAGAAACACCATGCCAAAATAGTTCTGCACTGACAGAGCTGCTTAGTAATGGGCTAAGTAAGGCAATTCACGCTATTTCCGCATACCACTTGTTACGTTAATCAACCTTAAGTAATTGTTTACACAAACTGTGCATTTAGTGTCGGGAAGCAGGCTAAAGAACCATCGAGGGCTTTAGAATTGAGTCAAAAGGCCTAACTTCTGTAAGTTCTTAATATATTAATACAGGATGGTCAATTTTATCCCAACCGGCGTCGCTAGAATCCAAAATGTAGAGAAAAAACTCTCTTGTGCGCTTAGCATGGACGTTCTATAGTCAGTGAGTGAACGGGAATTAGCGCTCTGGTTTAACTGATTCATCAAAACTAATTTGATTAGGAGCTCGAAAATTTCCCTTGATTTACATTCTTCACCATGAAATTCTTATAGCCGGAAATTATTTGATCATTTGTCGTCACCAAAGCATATTTATCATTTGAGGTGAACAAACCTGTGGTCGATGCAAAAATAGTTGATAAGAATGAAGGGCTAGCTAAAGCAAGTTGTTTAAACACCTCTTATCAACCGCGCCACCGGAATTTATGAGAAACTCCGCGTCCGCATTGTCGCAACAACAGGCTTGAATCGCATAACAGGCGACTTCGTGAGAAGATTGCTTATAATTTGGAAGAATTTAAACTGATCAATGAGTCCATGAAAATCCCAACGCCATTAAGAGCAATAGATTACGGCTTCATAGCTTTACGTCAGAGTCTCCAATCAGCTCGGAACAATAATTCAAAAATAAAATTCCTAGTTGACCCTCACAACTGCGTCTTTTCTTTTGGCTCAACTTGAAGAATGTACACTTCTAAACCGCGAAGTTCTAATGAAGTTATGCAAAGATTTTCACTTCCCTCTCGTCCGGACATGCTGACCTATGACAAAGTTGATGCTGATTGCTTTCAGCGGTCGCAACTTCATTGTAATTTCTTCTCAGCAGGCTCTGATCTGAATGCTTAGCTTAAACTGTCTCCATTCAATGGAATGATTGCTCAATTTTTTCATGTTGGCTTTAAACGACCCTAAGACATCGTTGCATCTAGACTTCCTATCGAAAAAGCACAATTAATAGCCAGAACTTAAGTGCCAGACGGTGTAGTTAGAATTTCCGACGGAGGCTTTTGTGTTTATGATAAATCATCAGATGGAAACAGGCACAAAATGCTTGGGTCTGTGAGCCAAAATACTATTATAGTTCATTGAACACACAGCAAGCACATGTATCATCGCGAATACAAGCCAAGTTTTGGAAGTAGAAATATCGCGAAAACGCACAGATGTAATTTTGATAGCTTGTGTGTAAGATTCATAATCGATTGAGTTTTTCATGTTAAATTTCTAGTATTGTACAAAATTCATGAATATTTTCGTCCTCCCAGCCGAATCTTCTTTTCTCTCGTCTGTGAACACACACACACGTCCTACACTTACGGTTTCTACTAATCAACAGTCTACACATAGCACACCACAAGAATACGTTCAAAAGATTCGTTCAAAGAACAGCCAGGTCTCAAAGTAGCCAGTTGATGGTTGGTATTAATTTAAGATTTTGGGTGCATCGTGGATACATCACAGCTTTAGTAGTGGTTAAGGTGGACGATTGACAGGGAATCACAACTGCCAGATGATCGTTACTGCTCAAATTAACGGTGAAGTGTGGAGAACAAATACAAGAGTGAACATCTAACTTTGCAGTAACACTCAGCAAGGGGTGCTGCAAACTGACAACAAGGTTACATTCGAAAAATGGTGACCGAAGTAGTTTAAAACCGCCAAAGGAGTAATAAATGGATGGAGTTCAACAACAAGCACGTGAAATAGTCGACACTATGATTGGAGGTCACGGGATGGAGCAGTGCAGGCGGCACCACATGAAGGACTCCGCCGTCGGATGGAGAAAACGATTGAATGTCATGCGATTCAACGAGGGAGAATGTTGTTGATGTCAAAGAAAAGGAGGAATTTCTCCTACATGCGCTTCCTCCGAACTAACTCTCGATACTACGCGCCCACATTATTTCAACTGTACTTACATTACATGGCTCTTTCTCCCTCCCATTCTCTCTCTCCTTTCACTGCTACCTCCACCCGATTTGGCTTACTCTTTCTCCTAAGCNTCCCATTCTCTCTCTCCTTTCACTGCTACCTCCACCCGATTTGGCTTACTCTTTCTCCTAAGCAGAGGCAATAAGGAGGATGAGGATGGAGAAAGCATGTAGACAGAATGGCCAACTCACCCAGACTCGAACTTTAAGTCTATATCTGGCTTCTTATCCATTGCCATTAGAACCAAAAACAGTCATGCACATCTCCTTCCTATCATCGGTCTAATCCATCCATTACGTTCGTCGTCGTATGTGTAGCTTATGTAAGTCTGCAATTTTTTCTCACAGCATAACTCACCCTCTCCGTCATTCTTAGGCTACATCCAGGGTTGGTCCAGGTCCAGACCAAATCTGTTCCAACGTATCCTACAATCTATCCCTGACTCACACAGTGGTAGAAAACGGCCAAAGCTTTCGTTTATAGAAGCTATGGAAAGCTAGATGCATCAAAGAAAGATTTTTATTGCGGTCGCTTAACCAATGTATACAATACACTACACTCATACCTTGGAAACAGGATAAACTCTTCTCGACTTTTAAAAAATACATTTCATGCTTCCAGGGTTGAATCAGCTGGCTTGCTGATTGAGGCATCAGCTTTCTTTTGTACTCTACAGTCTACCCAGATAGTTGACAATATCGACTTGAGCAAATTCCATCCGTAACACACACAAAAACAGAGAAATCCCCGCCTTGAAAATCCTGCCTACAAGTAAGTTTAGGATCTCCGCGCCAAAATGACGTAGATTTTCTTTTGCGAATCTAGTAAATGGTTCTTAGCCATAATGCAGAGGCACACAAGATCCGCTCTTAGGGAAGCCGCTGCAGGGTTTATTTAGCGAGGAAAACCACTACCGATTAGATCGTTTGACCTAGGGTAGTTTTCTTTTACCGCAACTTGACACAGTTAATTCTCTACAGGTACTTTTGCTTCAACAGAAATGAGCCAACCTACGTCCCACATTCGCCGCATAACCTCAGTTTTAACAAGTCTCCGTCTTTCTGCTCCTGAGCTTTGGAACACTCATACTAGAACTTTCTCTATGAACGTCTGGTACTTGTTCCTTTCCACTGTTTAGGGGCTTTTTCTCAGCTGCAGTTGATTCTTAAAATCCGTCAGTTTCGGATAAAAGTACTCTCGGTGTTCAAAAACCTTTACTTATTTATCCTTCCCACAAAATTATTAGAAAAGGCACTGGCATAAAATATATAATTGCTTTTTATTTCTCTTGTCATGTGTCCTGCTTGGGGTGACAACATATTTTTCTATTAAATAAAACGCTCTTCGAGTACCTTAATGCCAAACTCGCTGGATTCACATCTACGTTAAATAATAAATGTGCATCTAAAGCATGAATCTTCCCCAACGGCTTAAATTCGTGCCAGACCTGATAAAAATGCCGCATGAAGATTCTTAGCTGTAACAACATCATGATTTTTTACATCCCTGAACAGCACATATCAACAGCCTCAAACATTACCAAAAAGACATTCTAAAACTTCCTCAGATCTCCGATTTAATTGCAACGCTTCCATTTTAATTAGTTGCAATAAAAATTGTAACTGACCACACTAGTATTACCACCATAGCATATCGTTCAGAAACTCTCATAG
>VRMD01003224.1:0-11385 GCA_009872375.1 Sminthurides bifidus | reverse complement strand
TATGATTAAAATACAACCTGTGTAGTGGGGTTTCGCTGACATGCGCTGAATTCCAGATAAAAAGTGTTATCAGCAAGTTCTAAACTAACACATCGGTCTCCTGTCAATTCAATTATTTTGAGCTTGCGATTTTTCATGGGATACTTCGCTGCTTGATATTTTTTAATTTCCAAGCTTTTAGTAGCCTATGCCAATAGCATCATCATCTCTAAATCATTGCCACAGCGGCTAACTTACCAATATGGTACATCAAAGGAAAGAAAGAATGGTATGTCAAACGCAGCATATGAATGCTGGAGCTTCCAGCAAGACATCCCTGATCCTTTGTGTAGGCTTGTTCTACATCTATGCAGCTGAAGGACATCTTGTGACCTCGCTGATGCTAATAAATACTCTCACGACAGACAGAAAAATTCTGCACTCATGAAGCATTAAAATAATAGCTCTACCTTGAGGTAACAAACTGCAACACATACTGCGCGACACGGTAATATTTGCTTTGTCTTGTGCGGTAACGCTTGACACCATTTACTATCTCGCATTGAAGACGTTCCTTCGATAAAGTCTGAATACTATAAGAAGCATTCTTGCTACAAGAGCCCAGCCAGAGTTGTTATTATCTGTTGTTTGCTGAATGAAAATTACCACGATTCGGGATCACAAGCATAGTAGGTTTCTACTTCTCTAAGGAATTAGGTATATCACATATATGATTTGTTCAAATCTAAAAATACACTGGAACTAACTGGAAAGGAAAGTATGGCTTTTGGACAACGATGCCCCCAGCTTGAGAATCACATGTAGTCTACGTATACAGTATGCAATTTATAACGTAGTAGTCAAGTTAAATTAGCTATTTAGTAAATTTNCATGTAGTCTACGTATACAGTATGCAATTTATAACGTACGTAGTCAAATTAAATTAGCTATTTAGTAAATTTCGTAAATAGTAAGAACTTGCAGTTGTTACTTGGCCGGTGAAACCATCTAGCGCAAACTAAGGCTTCCATTTGTAATAGTCTTATCCTTTTCCAATGTATTACCAAAAAATACATTTTAACCTAGGATATACGCTGCTTGTTTTAAAAAAGGTACATGACATTTCACGCCCTTCAGCTCCTTTACAGGAAACCGCGTTGCCTCTAATTGAATAACGAAGACATGCCACTGCATTACGAATCACTTCGCTCAAGGATAAAAAATCATTCCACTTACATCAAGTGTTTTCCGAGTTTCTTGTCAAATGCAGTTTGCGGGCTACAATTTGGTCTCTTCTGTTCTGACCTTTTACCTCACAGTGCACAATCTCATGCACTTTCCTTCCCTGCTTATCCATTTTAATCTGCCACGCGATTTGATCAGTTGATACACATAGTATCTAAAAGCAAACTTTTGACTCACTCCTTACAGCGTGTATACTCAACTAGTAGAGATCCCTTTCTTCAAAAAACAAAATCTAGTGATTCACGGATACCAGATATAGCGAATTTGATTTCGCACTGCTGCATCGCAGCTTTTGTATGGTTTGCCTTAGACGGGTAATTGGCAAACAATTTGACGACCTTCTCTTGATGCTTGACGATTGAATTTCTTCACGATAAAACTGAATGCTCGGAACTAAACGATTTTCTAAGGCTCAGGATCACATTTAGGACGAAAAAATCAATCCTAAGGACGTATCTACTACATTCACGTTCATGTTTGTCATTCTTTTCACTTATATGAAATATTTTTCGCACGTCAAAAGATTATCCTACCGACCAAAAGGCATGGAGGTTACAAAATAGATTCAGGATGCAAAAGGCATAGACGTTCCGATAGAATGATTCTAAAGCAGTTTTCGCTTCTCTTGAGATCCCTCATGCTACCAATACCAAGCGATACTTCAGACTTTTACATAAACTTGATAACATGGAAACATCATCGTCATTCACATTTCCTTAACTAGTATGCAATAAAATTCAGCCTGTTGATCTTGAAACAGTTGCCACTGCAAGATTAGAATGAATGTCACTTCCGTCTGGTTACAAGCGAAGCGGTAAGGCCAATTATCAGCTAAAAGTTCAAGGACCATCAAGTTTGGTGCATTTCATGACTATTTGTTACGAGAAAACCAACAACTTCACATCAAGAAACTCTAAAATCTTTGTTCACTGCGAGCTCTACGCTTATATTTGAAGCTGGATAGGCAAATTACATTCAAGTTTGCACGAACAAACATGCAGATAAGCTGAACAAACACTTAAACACATTACCATTTGGCCCACTTGATGCTCTCAAACATTACTTAATGGTTATCGATACCGGTTTATACCAAGTGTGCACTTCCGCACGTTGAGCAACAAAATCAAAATGTATGCTTCATTCTCTTAAATATTGACCCATACAGCTGCGCCAATCTTTACAATGCTTAGCTTAGAAGGCCAACGACTAGCAGCAATTTGGTAAGGGCAAAACTTTGTACTGACTGAAGGCCTAAAATTTTCTACACGTCTTTGAAAACTTTATACCTGAGCTTCTGTTAATAATTTAGTCATGTTTCTGATCCCCATCAGCATGACTAAAAATTTAGCAATTTATGTACATTCGTTTTTCGCAAACTGAAAAGTTTTTCATTCACACTTTTCTCTTACTGACTCTATAAACTGAATCTGCGTCCCGCATTGAATAAGTAAGCCAGCCACAAGTGCTTCTAGATAAAGCGCTTACGAGCCAACCAGGAAATAATCGCAACACGGAAAACTTAGTTCACCCAAAACTCTAGTACCGATTTGCAAATAGCGCGCTAGTTCACTGACATCAACAAACTGCGTGATTGATGCATCAATACAAAGAATCTCTTGAGCTCCCACCAATTCATTCTATTGATATTGAAGTTGCAACCGTCATGGCCTGATACCAGAATGTGTGTTCACCACGTCTTTGTCAGAAGCAGACAGCACAAGTTTATGTTTTGGCTTGATAGTGCGAATCCATGGCTATGAAGTCCATGGATACAGATCCCACAATTGACTGACAGTTGGCCCCAGTTAACTGTGAACCTGACAAGCAAAGTCTAACCCACATTTATTTTCCAGTTATCATTTAATACCTCCGTGAAGAGCGACTGATACTTGGAGAAAAGAAAGAATAGCATTTCCGCATTTACAGTAATAACATGGATTACTTATAAATTTCTTAATTCAAGCCAACGGAGCCATCGAAGGTACCAAGACGCATGACAAAAGCAAAACCTCCGCTGAAACATCTAACCTGAGACTCAGGCAATGAAACCTTGAGAATCAAATGCAACACGTGCATTCTTACCTGCTGAAGAATATAAGAATCACACAACTGTCGCTTCTAAACTCTTTCAGCATTTCAAACCTCAGCAGGGCACAATGACTATAGAATTGGAACTATCGATTCGTAGTACAAGCAATTTTCGCAGGAACACATTGCAAAAAAATAATGTTACCTCAAATGTCAGATTCCAAATCTTCCTTATGACGCTCCTATGAATCGTCAATCTCTTCCTCGTCACTGAAATAAGTGCCTTGCTTGATTTTCTTTTTACTACTGGCGTTTGATTCTCCTACAGCATATGATCCACTCGCAACTGCTATGCGATAGTCATGCAATTCCGCATTCTTTTGCTGCAAAAACACAATCACCAGCCTTTAGTTCTCCAGCTTATTATCAATATCGTACAATTTCTAACTCGCCAATGCAAACTGACTCGTACGACAATAATACTACGTACCTCAGAACGAATAGCAGCGCTTAATGATTCTTCTTCATCTGATCTGTCATCCGAGTATTCTAATTCCTCCTCCTCAGCTTTTTCCGAACTGGTGGAAGCAGGAATTTTGTAGCATAATTTTTTCTTTCGTTTCTTCGCCTTTACAGGAATTCTGTCACCCAAGGAATTTTTCTCGCAAGCATAGCTCAAATGACCTAAACCAATCCAACATAGACTTTCATGTTATATACTGGCACACAAATTGGAAAACTGAAATATAAACATTTACATGCACTCACCGAATTCACCGCACTCGTAACACCTAGTCTTATCCGGGTATTCTTTGCGCTTTATGAATTCTTTTGTTCTTCCGTTATCTTTCGCAATTTGGCATGACACTTTTCTCCCAAGGAACTGTAAATGCAATAGGCAACAACGAACCCATGTCGAAAATCAAACGAAACAATCATGAGAACTTTATAATAATCTTCTGTGCGGTCGTGCTTGGTGATGTTATAGGTATCAGAAATTACCTCAGTCTGATGCAACTTCGTAACTGCTTTGGCGGCATCAGCAGGATACTGAAACAAAATAAATGCAACTCCGGTGCTTTTCCTAGTAACGCGATCCTTGACTATGCTTACTCTAAAAATTAAATATCACATTGCAATAGTTTCCTCTCAATGCAACTGGTAGAGTGTGTCTGCAAATAAATATCTCGCAATTTACAGTGATGATCGGCTTACTTTATAACGCGTCCAAAAGGCTCAAATATTTTGTGCAAATCGTTGTTAGTCAATGAGTAAGAAAAATTGGCGAAGTAAACTGTACTTTTACTTGGTACCAGTCCACCGCTCATCGCAACTGCAAGGCAGTCGATATCTTTGAAAATTATGCGGTTATCAGTGATTATCTGGCACAAAAAAAAAGTTACAAAATTTTATCAGGTCTACGCACGTCCGAAATTTCTGTGACAAAATCAACAGAACAATGCCGTCAGATTGCATCACGCACACTGCAACATCAACAACACACTATTATACTGCATAACCCCAATAAGCTTAACACTATCCACTAAACTATGTGCATGCACGCTTGCTCGAAACACACGCACACGTGTGAAAGTGATCGTCCGCACTCTTCATTTAGACAACGTGTACGTACATACGTATGTAAAATAATGCAGCTCTTCGTAGTTCCCGCGTTAGGAACCACAGCTGAAAAATCGTTTCCTTCAATGGTGAATCTTCTGAAATTCGTTTTGTGCGTAACGTTATCTCAATTTTGCGCTACGCTAACTGCAATTTAGAGCATGCTTGCGTAATTATTTTCTTATATTAATCAATGCTCATCCTGACTTCTGGCCGGGGCTAGTAAAGACAAAGGATTTTCGAAGATAATTGGTTTATTAGATTTTTCCCAAGTCCTTCGCATCTAAGAACTGTTGCAATTCAGCCTAAAACAGATTTGCTGGCATCATATTCAATTTTTTCGACTTAATCTAGTACAAAAAAGAGAAAACATCAAATAAAAACTATAAAAAACAGTCATGATAAAAAAGTACAACTAATCTATTCACATCATTTCTGGTTGAAACTTCTTCAGGATATTCTTCATGCCGTAGCCGGGACGACAGAAACATTTGCCCTTGAATCAAGGATCTAACAGTTGTGTTGTATAGTCCTTAACTTAACACTACCAATAAGCCATGTACAAGTCTGAAAGCTGAAATACACTAAAAGTTCAAGTAAAGAAATGGAGAATACAATAAAGAAATTCGTCGTTGACTGTAAAGCTTCGGGTCTGTACCTTTTGGGCAAGTACATTGGCAAATTAAAAATATTGATGCGAGTACATGACTGGAAAAACACCGTGTACAAAGTTCAAGTAACGTAGTGTCAAGTGCATGTCCAGCATAATGAGAATCGAGCCTATTCTACCTCTTGTTCTGCATATATGTAATCTTCTCACCAGTTCAAGTTGAACATTGCACCACGTTCGCAAATTCTTCTGCTGAAACTGTTGCAGCTATAATCAAAATACTGAGTATAGAATCACACGGCAGTTTTAATTGGTTCGGTAAAGAGTTCCAGGTGCACCCGATTTTGAAACTTCCTCAGTTAAATGCAGTTTATACCTAAGGTTCTAAAAGAAACCTTGTGGGTTCCCAGACAAGTCAAACATTCTAATTTTGCAATCAAGTTATTATAAACTGAATTCCAAGACCATGGAAAAGGTTTTCAAGCACAAAACCCTGCTGTTTCAAATTGCAGACCAATGGGCAATCAGATATCAGAGGAAGAATACGAAACGACGATTTCATGAATCTTTCTACCGTTTTTCGGCTGGTGAAAGGTCAGCACAAAACGAAAATGTGGTTTATTACAACCCCTCCTCTCTGAATGAATGAGGTCCTCAAGTTAAATGTGAGTCGGAATCTTACATTAATTAGTCCTATATACTTATAATAACTGGAGCGAATCGAGTCATTTCAGCTATTATACTCCAGGAACTATCGTCTGGCGTGATACTCTAACGATGAGATTCGGCCTCTGCGAGCGAAAGCCATAATGTATGTTGCTATCGATCAGAGAGATTTGACGAGCGTTACATCGTGACAGCGAACAGTCTTTTTGATCGGTGGATGCTGTGTGCTAAACATGCAGACCGTTGATTGTCACTTGCATCGGTTGCGAAATGACATCCGGTGTTAAGTGTCTCCCACCAAGAGAGTGGGGTTCCATCCCATATTTGTGTTTGCTTCTTGGCGGAGGAATCGGTGGACGATTGCTATTCAAGTTAATAACACTTGGCCCAGTCGCATTAGGTTTCCAACTCGGCTTGCCAATCGTATCTCTAGCAAATTGCAACACCTCTTTTCTGTAAAACCAACCGACGAGGCTGCCAAAAAACAAAGCGGCAATCATCAGAGCAATGAGTGCCATGATGAATGGCCAGACGACCGGCTCTTGCTTCTTGTCTGTTGGTACTTCTGACGTCGTTGTGACCTCTTCCAATTTATCTGCAAAAACGAAAACGACTTAAGTAAGCAATCAAAGATCTAGCAACATAATTACTATAGTATTGCCGGTGCAAAAGTTTCGTCTTGTAGCTCGTCCCACAGCTCGTAACATTGGTAGTAATTGTGAACGTTCTTGGGGATTAGAAACTCCGGATTAGTAGACCGTCCACCGGTTCTTAAGCCTAATTCTGGAATAGCCGTTCTCCGGGCCATACTCCAAACCAAGTTCGGTTACACCCCCCACTCATGAGAGAAACACTACCCCTTGAAACTGGGCATCACGAAAATCTCAATTATTATTATTTCCAGTCAATCTTCCAAGAATACATCGAAAATCCGGATATTGGGCGAATGAATGGAATTCAAAGCTGTTCAACCCTCCACTGGTCCTCTTTCATGCAAGAGAATTGTGGGACGTGTCTGATTGAGACAGAGCAAGCGACTTTTTGACACCAGAAGATAAAACTTCAGAAACGGAACTTACCAGTATCCACATCGTTTTCTTCCGTGTTGTCTTCTTCAGATGATGCTTTACCTGAGTGGTCAAGAATAGAGACATCCGCGCAGGCCCTAAACTCCTCTTGCGGTCCACATCCAATTCCCTCCGTGCCGTTTGGACACTTACCCCAATTGTTCCCTGCTATGTAACGCCACTGCATGACACACTGCGTGCATGTAAGACCCTTCGGTAACAGGTATCTAGCTTCAAAAACTTTCGTGCCTTCACCGGGGTAATACCTGTAAAATAATAATTCCATATCAGACCTTCAATCACTAGCACTTGGGTGGCAAAAGATTCTGCTTGATCCTAGCTGGATTCGTTTCCCTTGCTATCCCGCCTCATCAGTTTCATTGTCTTGAAGGGCTCTGCTGAATGCTATAACTTTTCAAAGCCTTACACATGCAACTAGATTTACTAGATTCTAAAGCCGGCTCCTCAGACAAGGTGTCGTCGGCTAAATCCAATAACTTCTTAATCAAATCCCTTGTAACGCCGATTCATCCATTCATTCCAATCCTTTGCTTTCCACTTTCCGCTTCTCCATTGAATCAAGCAGCTCGATTTCTCCCACTACTGTTTCCACAATCTTTCTAAATATCCTGTAGCTGTATGTTGTAGTTTGAAACAAGAAACCTTAAATCTGAGCACACAGTTTACTGTATCCTAACAGTATTGCAGTCTGTCCATGTCTTACAGTTTGAACTATGAAAACCAAAACTCAGCACCATATTACAAATTTGTTGAAAGAAAAGAGATTATCCGTATGCATCAAATCTGGCACAGGATTTAATCTATGGATTCATTCATAAAAGATGCTCCTACCAATACTCGACTCTAAGGTAACATTCCAACAACAGTCTTTGTTTTCATTTACCACCCAATAATTGATATACATTGCAAATTCAATAACATCACTTACCGAGGACCTTCACTGTTGGCTTGCTCTAATAAATAATTGTCTAGGCACTTTTGACTGACGACTTTCTTCGGGTTGTTGTTCGGACAGAGGCGGAACTCAAAGGCTCCCTTGTGATTGGCCGTAAGTTCCACCTTAATCCTGATGATCGAGTTCTGTTTATACTTCCTCACAATAATTCCCTGGCCGTAGATGCCGCCAGCTTCATTTGGACGTGGAGACGGCGCATCCCAGGGGTCGCCACAAACTCCGCATTTCCCACTATTCGTCTTGTACTGTCTCGAGAAACCTCCGCAGTACAGCTCGTGGTCATTATAATTAGCTGTGGTATTAAATCCATACCTAGAGGAAACAAAGTCATCGATTGTAACATTGTGTGTTATTAGCCTATTAAATTCAAAGCTAAGTACCATAATTGAAGAGAGTTACACGATATGAACCAATTATTTCCAACAAGAAAAAAACTACCAGTTTAACGATATTGGTGTGATGATTGAGAGTGTGAGTTTTTTTATTCTCAACCCTGAAAGTAACTTGAACACCTAAGTCAAGCAACCCAAGGAGCCTCACGTTATAGACGGGAGTTGCTTTTAAAACCTTACGTCGACAACAGAACTAGCGCAGTCTAATCCCCTACCCCATGCAATCGGATCAGACGCAAAATCCCTTGGCTACCAGCTCAAAATACGGATGAATTGAGGAATCTACAAGTGGCTTTCACAATCCATCCCGTTAACTCGACAGCGCAGCGTCTTCAAGTATACTTTTGATCACTGCCAGCGTCCGATGACACTTCTTCATACTTTCTTCTTTCAAAGAGATAAGCTCCTTCATCTTCTAAAACTCTTGCTACCGGTAATGACAGCCGTAGCAGTGTTCCAGCATGCTGGAACGACTCGTGCCTGTGTGTAAATAAAACACTTGGAGTAGCACAGCATACATTTCAAGCTTCACTTCACCCACTATTCTAATATGGGAATGCTACGCTGCCTTTCACTCCGTACTTTATCAATAACCTGTCGAGTTGGAGTTGCCAAATGCCCTAATGAGTTTTTTAAATCGTATGTTTTAGAAAAATGAACTACCTCTTTATAAAAGAAGAAAGGGACTTATGTAAGTTTTCAGGTGTTGTTGCTCTTTGGTCTTCCTACTTATTTTAGTCCCTCTTCCTGTCAACTTATCAGGTGACAAAACACAGCTAGTGTCGCGAGCCGCAGTAACAGTAGACAGAAATATCATATTTTGAACATGTTTTTGCTTTTTTACTTCTCCAAATAGAGAAATAGGCGCATGACCTAGCCTTCCTCTAGAGTTTAAGGCACAATCCTGTGCTCGTTCCCCAGTTTTACATTAGCAACGAGTCTTTACTGTTTCTACGAAATCCTTGTACACGAATCGAAAAGGAATTCCGTCAGGATTAAGTGCTCGAGTCCATGTATCCAGCACATACAACCCTGTGCTCATTCCCCAGTTTTACATTAGCAACGAGTCTTTACTGTTTCTACGAAATCCTTGTACACGAATCGAAAAGGAATTCCGTCAGGATTAAGTGCTCGAGTCCATGTATCCAGCACAATCCTGAAGGTCAACAGGTTACGATGCAAGTCACCACAAGCTAGCCTTATAAGAATACGGTGTTACGAGTCCTTGTGAACGTTTCGTAAGCGAACTTATGGTTTCTTTTACCCCAAAAAACGTTTCTCCAGACTGCAAAATGAATAAGAGAAAATTCTCTCTTCTGAAAGTTTACAAGTGATTGATGATAATGATCAACACAAGCACATTATGCATTTCCTCATCTTTGAAAACACGCTTACAAATGTGCACAACTTTCCCAAAACAGTCAACGGCAGAAGACACCTTCAATTGCGGATTTCGCGCTTGCAATACACCCTTCGAAGTCGAGTACGATCAGCCTCGTTATGGTGTTTCTGCTTTCTTGAAGAAATTGCAAGTCGGCTAAAATAATGACTCAAGTATGGGTTTATGCAAGCTATGCACACTTTCGATTCAATCGTTCCACGAGGATCACGGTGCAGTTTCAATTTTCACGAATGTCACCAAATCCAATACCACCCAGGCACTAGTTGTCGCGATGCCTGCCATGTTATTTTGTCACTCCATCTGGGCAATTTCTCATCCTAAGTCTGTCATGCAACACCTTATGTTTACCTACCTTACTACATTGCATTTTGGAGTTTGAGAAAATCTCGAATTTGTCATGATGTGATGCATGACATGAGTAGCCTCAACCCATTCTGCTGCATGCTAAAACTTAAGAATAAGTTTTTCTCATGTCACCGCTGCACCACAAGAAATGATGCGTGCAGAAACGTCAGTACAGACTATGATGCAGCAGCGATTGCTTGAGTACTTTTCATTTTGTCAAAATAAAGGATTGGAGGAAAAATGAGACTTTTCCTTGCACCTATAGTTTATGCAGATAAGAAAAATCTTCGCAAAACTCATGTCTGGTACGCAGAAAGCGTCACTCTTAGCCGAAAATGTCCTAAATTCTACCGCAAAGCATCTCTCTCTCTCTCCCGTGTACCAAGTTTATGTTGATAGTTGCTCTTGAAGACCGCAGCAAGATGCCATTATCAATTAGCTCTACGGATTTCTGACTTGTCAAATCTTGCTGCATCTCACCGCACGATTTGAAAGCCCACCTTCATTAGCACAATTATAGCGGTATACCGTAACGACGACAACGACACTACAAAGTCAACCGCATGGGCTCTGTAACTATGGTATTATAAGGCAGTGTTTTTTTTACGCCGGCACATTGCGCTTCATTATCGCACTATTCTTCTCCTTTCGCGTCTTCAAATTACAGATTCATCATCTTAAATTCATTTTCGACATCTTACAAGTCATGTCCCTATTCTAACCATCTTGCACACACTTTTACTCAATCTCATCTCCCAAAGAAAAACATATAGCAACAGCTGTTCATTTTACTCCTGTAGATTTTGCGCACGCGGGTCGCTCGAGAGACTCTAATCGTGACCGAGCACAATGTCAACCCAATTTGATACTCCCATTGGTAATATAAGGTTAGGTGACTCGTGCATCTGCGAAAATAAAAAGGCATACTTACCTCCACATAGAAGACCTCGAGGGGGGTTCAATCAATCTTCCGTGACCCTTGACACCGCACAGCCAGGGCAGATAAATACACAACACTAATAGGAGCCATTTAGTGCAACAGGACTTGCCGTAAT
>VRMD01003223.1:0-11386 GCA_009872375.1 Sminthurides bifidus | reverse complement strand
TTACGTAGTAGACTCAGATAGCTTGGACAGAATTTGAGCAGCAGCCAAGTAATTGTGATTCATTTCATGATGTCGCCACAAGACGTCTAGAACCCTAGTGTCATTCGGACTAGGAGTTTCGGAAGGCCACTGTCCAGAAACAACCGAGTCAGCAGCACGCTGCAGGAAGGAATCGAGGAATGAATGCTTGATTTCCAGCAGACGATCAAATAACTTCCTATCCATTAGCCAGTTGTACAATGCTATGTGAAACGGCTCGTCATCTGATGTAAGTATAGTCCGAATCATGGCATCTGCATACTCTTTCGCCTTTTCAGGAGAGAGTTGCTGCTCATCACCTGCTGGCATTTCTTTTGCAGGTTGAGTCGGTTTCCTCATTCCAGCTGCTGCGACAAGGCCATCCAGGATTTCAAAAACAATTTTGTATATGTCCAACCTGTGACAAGACAAATAAACACTTCTTGGTGACTATTCTTTCATTAAGCAACATGACAAACCTGCTGCGTCTGATTTGCAATCAGTTACGTACCGCTTTTGATAAGCTTGAATAGCACTGGAGTCGCTAGAGGTTATATGCTTCAGAGCTACAAGTGCAAACTGATTAGGATCAACAGCTTTAGCCGCATTCAAGCATAGCCGCACAGCTCCCTGAGGATAACCAAGGTCCGCAAACTGCCGGCAGAAGTTTCTGATATTGATCCTCCCGTGGCCGCAAATCTCTTCACAAAGCTTAAGCGCTTCTTCCAGCATGGACTCTCTATCTTGACGGTCAGTTACCGACTTCAATTTTGCAAGAATTTCAGCTACTTTCGAGCCAATCGCATCTTCGTTTTTAAACAATGTCGGACATACACTACGCAACCTCATACTAATTGCATCTACTGCAGCGTTATCGCCGAGGTATCTGGAATAAAAACAAATTTAGATGAAACGAAATCGAGAAGAGGTTACACCATAGTATAAACTAGTACTACCAAATTAGTGCTTACTTTGGACACCAGTGCATTAATGATGATGGCAACAACACCGTATCCATTAACGACAAGCTCTTTCATTGTACAATTGTAGAGCCGATCATCAACCCCCTAAAATGCATTTAGAAGTAATATACTATTAAAGTGAAGAAGTCTTTCGCTCTTGAACATTCTCGGTATGCATAATACATCACTTCTCAGCAACTCAAATAATATTTCTTACGTGAAGCACAACGTTGAACTGATGGTCACATAAAATTTTCCACATCCCCAGAACTTCTAGAGTAATTGATATGAAGTTTCGAAGAGCAGCGATGGAGTTCTTTTCAATTTCCTGACTGATGGCTTTTCGTGCATCCGGTGCACTCATCGAATTAGGGGTCATATTGACACTGTAAAAAAAAGCATGACACTCAATAATCACATGCACGTTGCAAGAATATTGTTTTGTCCCAAAAATATTTACCGGCTAATATATAAGGACGGATTGTTATTGATGAAGTTAAGTATGCTACTCAGAAATGCACTAGCATATGCCACTTCGGCACCACTAATGTTAGGAGCAACCTAGAACAGAAAAATTCAATGAATAAGTATAAATCCAGTCGGCAGTCAGTGCAAGCATATGGGAAACATTTGTTAAGATCATACCGTTTTTACGGAGTCGGGTCCATCCGTATTGACTACTTTTATGAGCTGTTCATGCCAAAACGGTAACAGGACACGGGAAACGACTAAATACAAAGCGTCGTGTCGAGGTGTATAGCATGAAAAGCTCTCCTGCTGATTAGCCTGGTAAGGTCCTTGTGAATACTGCGGTTGCGATCCGGGAAACATTGTTTGATTTGGTGATTGCCCAGTGCCAGCAAAAAACACAGGGGAGTTATATGGGCCACCGACGGGGGATTTCTGCCCTAATCCAAAAGCGTCGTTCAGCGACTCCAATCGCATTCTATCACGGTTAGGAGTAGATACAATGTTTGGATTGAATTCCAGCGTTGTATCATGGAAGCCTATCAATATTATCACATGATGCATTTCTTTCTGCACAAAAATTCTTCTGACGCGAGACATTGAAGATGATAAAATGATATATAGACCTACGTAAAGTACCTTGTCCGGTGGCTCCGTAACGTGAATCGAAAGGTGAGGCGGGGTTAGGCGAGACATTCGGCCTTCCGGATGTTGAGGGATCTTGTGCACCATACATAAAAAATGCTTTTGTTGCCAAATCAGCAACCTAATTCAGAATAAAAAGTGATGCAATACATTACTAATAGTCGCAACCTTTCCAAGAAAGCAATACAAATACAATATCGTGATGACTTACCCATTGATCAAGGTGGTTGTGCGGATGGGAAGCTAAGAGCACGGCATTTGCTAATGGTTGCTCCTTATTTGGTGTCAGCTCAAAATGACCTTTGATATTTTCAGGTCCTTTTCTTTCAATAAGCAAGTCCCGCAGGAGTTCAAACGGTTTCAATTGCTTGTAAACCACAGTACCAGCAGCAGTCAGAACTACAACTTGTCGGCTCCATGCCAGATGCTGTGTTGATGGCATCCGGAAGTTGCGTTTTGTTGAGATCAAGTCCGTTTGTAGTAGGGATAGGTATGGCTCTCATATCAACTGCAAGCCCTGGTAAGAGTTGAATAAAGCATACTTCTGCGCAATGCTGCTGGGTGTACATTAAAGGCACGATTAACCAAATGGCATCCTGATCTGGGTTAATCCTGGTAATGAAGGAATAGATCCCTGAAAAAATTTGGGGTACACGTTACATCAACAAAATCTTTTATAAATCAGATACATGCCAAATATTGAAAATCTACCTTGTGTTATGTAAGCCGAGTGACCAAATGGAGGCTTTCTCGTCCCTGACGTTGGACAATACCCCGGTGGCATACGGACATGCAATAATTGAAACGTTTGAGGCCTTATTTGACGACCTCTGTTACCCATATCAGGAGGAATGTAGCACGAAAAAAATATCCGGCATCCAGAGTCAGTTACTGCGACTAAGTTCAATTCGCCTGTAACAATTTTACAATTTTTGTGTAAATTTTAGAATCTGCTAAATCTCTCTATTTAAAAATGTTTCGTTACTGTAAAAGACATTGGAACCCCGAAAAGCTGCACCAAAACTCACCGTACTCAATGACGCCAATGCCAATGATTTTTCGAACAAAGTTGGGTTCAAGCGTATTTTTCGAAATCCTCATTACATTTGAAACTATGCTTTCAAAGCTCATGCTTCCCACTGACCGGAATGATGTTCCATCGCAACCAAGATCGTAAGCCTGCGAATCAATTATTGAAACGGAACTACAGTTTCACGCTTCACTGACGCTAATTCAGTTAAAATAGCCTAAAAATGAGTTTGAAATCCAACAAAACAATTTGTATTATGTTCGGTTGTTAAAGGCTTACCGAAATAGCACCAGATGCTGCCCGAGTGAACAAGATTATTTCGTGCATTATCAATTTCAATTTGTTCAATCGGATCTGTACTGGAAGACGTTAAAAACTTAGGAAGCAAGGTTGATAAAATGGAGCGAGTTAAATTGGTTTTCCAGCAACGATCAGTTAGCCATCCCCTTTCAGACTGAAAAGAAAAGGAAGAGGAAGATTTAACTTACATTCCTGTATTGGTTATGCACACAACATCGCAAAATAATAACACGAACTGAAAGTACCTGATAGCCAATCTCATGTAACGTCCCATCAGTAGCTCCCAAAAATATTCTTCCGGTATCAGATCCAGTAATTACTTTAAAGCAGATTTCATCAGATGATAGAACGAAAATAGGCTGTGATACCAACTCCATCACTAAAACAAGAAATGTTTAAATTTGAACTTTGTTTCATAAGACCTTGAAGCTACTACATGGTTTTCATCCCGGATCTTACTTGGGTTGTCAGGAGTGCTGTTCTGAGATGTGATGAATCCCAATATCACAATGTTCGATACGGTGGAGACGCAAAGTAAATACTGGATAGTAGATCGAAATACGTTTGGTCTAACAGGTGCTAGAGCCATGGTTACGATAGTCTCCTTTACTCCATCATAGAAAGATAGGTCGGAGCTGCAACACATCAACAAAGAAGAATCCATAGGAATTTCCGAACAACCCATTATCCTTTTCTAATGGATTTTTCGAATAAACAGTGTCTTACCCATCACGGAAGTCCCACAGATAAATGTCGCTTTCAATTGTCATCCAAGCTCGAAATATTTCAGGGAAGAGACCCATTTTACAGCCTCCTGCATCAGGTTCTGTGAAGAAACGCAAATTTTTATTTACATATTTCAGTGTTTGATTAGTTCGGAAATGTAGACTGCTAATTCCATGTAAGAGAGAGTTCGTGGAAATCTTTAGAAGGGCGCCTAAAATGTCCTTCTTAAAGCTCCATCGTCAGCGAAACGAATTAAATTGCTAAAAATGCCCTATTTCGTATTAAAAGTCTTAAACCGCTAAGAACTTTGTTTCGCCATCAGATTATATGCACTAACGATTCAATAATTCTTGGAGCTCTTCCGGTATTGCTAGAACTATGCACCGCAGTGAACAGTTCCTTCGGCATCAATCCACGCTCAATCACAGGTGGGTAGTCATGATCCTGAAATCCACTGACAGGAAGAGATCCCGCTGCAACAATAGTTTAGCAGAAATTAGAATATTTAATCATTCCAGAGCATATCATTCAGCTTGTACAATAATGTTCAATGTTAACAACCTCCATCAGCTCCAACCAGGCAATGATACAGCGAAGTAAAACTTTGATCTTTGCTTGCGATTTGATCCACGTATTTTAGAAGCACATTCGACTGGGTCAACCTCTCCTGCAGACCCTGCTACGCCCCCATGTCGAGGACTCATTGACATCGTTGGTGGCATTGTTGCTTCCGCATGCGAGACTCTAATTCACTTTCACAACAACCAAACTGCTACCGTAAAACGGCCGAAAGTTCTTCAACGTAAAAAAACACCAACACAAATTATCAGATACTGTTAAATGATTATGTCTTTCAGTCTGACGTGTTGCAACCTCTAAACACAATGGTTTTACGAAAACTGAACGAGAAAAGGTCCAAAAATGCTTTCAATGGTATCCGTTAATAGTTGAAACCATGTAACAAAGGGGGTTTGCTCGCCACATCACACCGGCAGTTAAGCCTAATAAATGTCACTGCACTGATCCTTCAGCAGATGATGCAACTACAGTTGTTACGTCTCATTGGTCAGATTGTTGAATTCCTNGTTTGCTCGCCACATCACACCGGCAGTTAAGCCTAATAAATGTCACTGCACTGATCCTTCAGCAGATGATGCAACTACAGTTGTTACGTCTCATTGGTCAGATTGTTGAATTCCTTATCTTAAAGATTAAAATAGTACTTAACTAAAATAGCTTATTAATTGTGGTAATAACAGAAATGGTTTGAGTTGTGTCGTTGCACAGTGTATGATTGAGGTGCACTGTATTCCCAGCAAAAATCGAATGTGAATTGTAACTGTAATAATACATATGTCTTCCATGAGGGGAGCGGCAATCAGGTATAACGTTTGTATTTCGAGTGGAAATCATCTCGTGCGTTGTCTTAAGAAACTAACATAATATGTGGATTTCGCTGCTAGCGTTTTACCCGCGTCGAATCTGGATCTCCCGCGACTCGCAAATTCTATGCATTTGTCGCATCTTTTAGATTTCTAGTGTGTGTCTCATGGGTCGTTTGGTTCTTTCAATTCTTCTTCTTTGTAGAAATACCAGTCGCTACGATACTGTGCACACGAAGGGACTGCATTTGGCGTTGATGCGATGCAGAATTATCGGCGCTCAAGGGTTTTTCGTTAGGGAAAAGACTCAGTTAATCGTTTTGAGAACTGGTTCCAACGATTGTTTCGTAGTAACTTATATCTCTAGATCCATAATTGTAGTGTACAATTGGTTCCATAACAAAGAATTCGTCCTCAGCTGTGTTTGTGGCATAAATTACTTCTTAAAGGAAAGGTGAGTTTTTGTGAGTCGTCATGGTTTCTACTGAAAGATTTTTATTCGTACTATGCCTTCGTTACTCTATTCATTCTTGGATTACACATTTTGGTCCAGTTGCAAATTGTATTCATGGGTTTCATTTTGACAGTTTTGCTGTAAAATTGGGGAAAAAGATGGCTAACGAACGAGTTAACGTCCTTATTCACTGTGAAGCTTTGAGACTGCCGGACATACAAGCCTGCGTTCCACCCTCTACTCATTGGAAGATGCTATTATGCCAGAACCAGGTTAATCTAAAGTCCCTTTGTATATGTTGAACTTTTAAATTGAATTGAAGACTACCTATGGTTAAGTCCATCTCCGCTGTGCACTACTATCTAGTTTCATGGGCATGGCCTGCTTTCTTTATACTAAAAGTTTCAACACAGTGTGGTTGTGACGTGACTCATAGGGATTATGATGACTCATACAGCATAAATTATGATGTATATATGACAATATTTCAGGTGAATGTGGACACTTCTGAGTATCAGATCTTGTCCGTCGGTCGAAAGGGCACTTTTGGATTGCTAGAGCCAGTAAGCCTTCTTCTTCAACTTCAGTTGTGCTCGTAATACTAGGATGTATTGAATTCGGAAAGAAAGTAATATGTGTATGTCTATTTTCAAATATAACAGATCGGAAACCTCGTGGCCAAATACAAAACCCAAGTTGCAGTTTTCGTCGTCACGTTGAAGAAATGTACCGCCATCCCTGTTAGTAGGAGAGTTTTGAAACGACGTGCTTCGCCCAGAAGCGCCTCTGGCTTGACCCATAGTCCTGGGAGGGCACAATCAGGGTCCAGTCCTGTAAGAAGAACTGCAGTTGCACACCTAAGGTCGCGTGGAAGAACAGTGCCACCGGAGCAATCGCCGTTGGCGGGACCTCCTAATCATCAGGGACAGCATGATGGAGATGATATGGTAATGCCGTATTTGGGTAGACCGAATGGGCACCAGCGATATGAAGAGGACGCCATGCGAATGCCTCCTCCGGGGATTCAGCGTGGGCAGCAAACTTTCGATATGGACGCAATGAGAATGCCTCCTCCTGTCGTGCCACGTGTACCACAACCGTATCAAAGGTTCCAAGGAGGTAACATAAGAGCGCAAACTCCAAGCAGTAACCGTGGGCAACAGCGCTTTGAGGAAGATGATATTCGAATGCCGTATGCTTCGCACCCTCAGCTCCAAAGTTCACCCGATAGGATGGTGAGAATTTTTTATTTTGAAGCTCTTTAATAGCTTTGAACGTGGTGATGGCATGAAGTGGTCTTTAATCTGTTTCAGAACGATTTCATGGACGATGATGCTGAAAGCATGCTATCCCAGGATAGTCAGGACGATGGTACAGATGCAGTGTCTGCAGTCGTAGACAAAATGCTAAAATGCATCCGGAATGGAGATGTGAGTTTTACTTCTTGCAGTAATAGCAATTAAATCTTAATATTACTTCGTGATAGTTAAATTCTTTGTATTGCTTCTAGATGCAGCGTATCAGAAATGAGTTACGTGCCTTGAAGAGCAGTGACAGAAGCTTGCGGGTTTCTCGCTACATGCCGCTAACGATGACTATGTTATACCAGTGCTACTTGGACTGATCAAAAGATCTGAAGGTTTCTGCAGTTTTAGGTGAACTTACTCATTCATATAGATTTAAATGTAATAGTCATAGATGGACTAATATGATTCTTGGTTGCCGTAAGGCTATTTGTTCACCTATTAGCTTACTTTTTTTTACTGTAAGAAACTTTCTTCGATAATTCGAATAACATACCTAGACTAGTACAAAGTTGAGTCAAGATGAAACGTCTTCGAGTGTTTCATTATAATGTGATCAACACGTTAGTGTCAAGGGAAATTAGAAAGAAATTACTTTAGAAAGAAATGTTTGTTATTTGAACTTCATACGCTTCCTATTATTTGTATTAGTGTAGTATTTTTTCGAGCTCTCTTAAGTTTGCTTTAGATATAAAAGAAAAAGATAAAAGGCAGTAGCCTCCTGTACAGCTGTACAGGAAACATAATTATTTTTATCCATATTTACCTTGACAACAGGATTGTGTGAATCTGCAACTGTTCTTGTAAATAAACAGTGACTCATAACCAACCACTTGTATTTGTTTTCCTTCAAATTATTCTATTCTCTGTCAAATCGCCAATTTTCGAGCTGGATGCACTGAGTATTGATCGTCCCAACAAGGTGGTTGTTACAACAAGTCACAAGCTCATGTACAGCCGCGTAGACTAAACCTTATGTTAATTTAGTAATTTGGCTTATAAATATCAACGTCACAATTTCAATTTCAGATGCATCATAGGTTCAATCCCGAAGATGTGATAGTTTCGTTACTAAGATGGCGAGAACCGGAGTGACCGTGGTCGTTGTGGCGCGAACGGATGTGTCGCTCAAGGTCCCTTCTTCTGACCAAGATTTTGCCGCAATAATCGCATCTGAACAATTCAAAGTCAAAGGTATGTCCATTAGTCATTCCTCGCCTCGAACTCATATCAATTTAAAACTAAGTTAATGCAATTTAGATTACCTGTACGGTGTGTTTCCATCAGAATGAAGCCGAACATGCTTATTAAGGTTACTAGGATCTCCAAATGGACGCTGACATATTCTGCAGTGAAGAGGTTTATATCCAGTATGAGTCCTTATGTGTATCTTTAGTCCATATTTCCTAGAGTACAACTTCCCACAGTAAAGGCACACATGTCCATTCTTGGCTTTACCCATGTTGCTGACAATTGATTCCTAGGTGTGCTTGCTGGTCCCCCTGATCGGATCTCATGTGACCCACAGACATTTCGGAAGGCAAGGTTCGGATTTGATGTGCTGGCATCAGAGGTGGCGACTGATTGTGAGGGATCAACTGTGGACGCAAATGGCAAGGTGCTCTTAAGACTGAAGAGGCCGGAATCGGAGGTGGAGCTAAGAGGCCTAAGCCTAAGAACCGGGTCGGATGTCTTAAGGACTTTTCCAGGCGATGCCACAAGCCATCCAGGGATACCGCACCACAATTTGAGGCAAGATGTATTTTCAGGTAGTTTGGTGCCTCAAAATCCTTCCCACACTTGATGCAAATGTAACAATTTCCCCCTCTTATGTTTCCAGGGCTGAGGTACGGAGGAATTCCAAGTTCATTCACCAGTAAGTCTTCTCCAAACCACAAGTACAACGGCTGTCCTGCTGCGATGGAACGAGTAGCTTGAAGAACCAGGGTGTCGTTGTGCCAGCGGCTAACTCGAACGTTCTGTGTGTGACAATCTGGAGCTATGGTGACGAGTTTTGGCCAAAAGGTTATTGGTAAGTCGTGCGACAGCGCAGCAATTTCACCGGTTTTCCTCACGCCCACCTGTGGAAATATTTAGAATATGTAACTGTTACTGCTGTTCCCAATTTTTACGTGTGCATGGTATGTGAAATGCGTTCATCTCCTTTCTTTTTGCTTCACCTTTCCTAAAACCATGATGATCTTAATTATAACAGGAATGTCATGCCAAGTCAGTGTGACAGCCATGTGACTAGCTCAAGGAAACGAAGTTCTACCATCAAGTGTCACCTGAAACCAATCTTATAACGGGGGAATTTAAGAGTTAATCTTACCTGCACCGGAAGTTTGAAGTCCTGTGATACAAGCTTCTCTCTCACACAAGTCAGATCAAATGGACACGATCTGGCCCCAGCCGGAACTTCAGTTATAGCTACTACACCGAAATTGTCCCGTTTAGTCGCCATGGTTACACAGTTCTAGCTCTAATCTGAATATCCCGTCGATATAACCTGACTCGCAATTCGCTAATCAGTAGCCACGATCTATTTCGATCCGTTCAGTTTGATTACCGGAAGAGGACTGTGTCAGTGAAACGGCTCAAGGCCCATTAAAGTACCTCTTGTAAGAATCCACTCCCCGGGTGCCAGGTCATGTTTGAGCGAATTCGCAACAGAATTAAACGTAGGACCACAGACTCCACCTCCAGCAAGAATCATCATATCAAACTTAGCAGGAAGCAAGAGCCCTGCAGAAGTCTCGCTACCAAAAAAAGGAGGAGTCCCAGCTAAAAGCCGAAACACCCGGTGAGGATAAACATTTGAGACTTAAGTGACCATTCATGATTTTCCATTTGCATTTCCATCTTATCGTCAGAGATGATGTAAAGCATCAAGATTTGGCATGGAAAGCCGTCAGCTGAGGAAAACACTTGCTCGGTTGGAGGAAAGACCCTTCTATTGTGTGCTAACCACTTAAATTGGAAAGCGAGACTGATTGTTTTTCAGACCGGATTTTGTGTACAACGATACCCGGCACTAAATGATCTGGGTTTGATGGTGGGTGACTGCATCACCTGTTACCACTATATGTACGCTTCAAGTCGCAATCATCGGACATGTCAATTTAAAACGTATTGCTTGCAAAAGTTTCCTCCCTAAATTAGTATCAGATGAGTGAAACCTCATAGTGAATCTGTGTATGCCCTCCAGGGCTAGGGCCGGGGAAAGCTCTCAATGTCGCAACTGACGGACAAGTCGGGAGACCTAAATCAGGGTGAATTGGATGCGGAACATTAACTCATCTCACCTCGTCCAGCATCTCATCCAGATCGAGGACGTTCAGCTTGGTAACGTAGGGAACCTGTATATCCTAAGAACATGTACGAATACGAATCCTAGATCCAAAGATGAGCAGGATGCGGATGCGGACCATAAGGAACCTGTCCACAGCACCCGGTGCTTGATTAGGCATACAGAACAGTGTAGGGTACCCTTCAAGTCCCGATTCACCATGCAGGCCTGGATAGTTCGAAGCAGTGAAAAAATCCGATTAGTCTCGCTCTGTGTACAAACTGAAAAAGCGGGCTTTATTTTCAATCCTTGGCCCGGGTTGGATATAGGGTGTTTGATCTACTACACCATGTGCAGACATGGGTGCCAGTGTAGGTTGCTGTAGCACCCTTCGGATTTTGGATTGCGGCGATTTGAAGCGGGTAACATGTGATAGATTACATGGTATACGAGCAGGGTCTAGCCGGTTACATGGCATGAGGAGATTTGCGGGGATTTTGCCCAGCCTCATATTCTTTATGGCAGGCTGCAGGTCGATTCTGAGCCTTGGATAGGTTCATAGCAGTTTAACAACATTCTAATTGCCATCCAAGCTAATTCACCGTGACTACTGGAGCTGAAACCCGCTCCACGTGAAATATGAAAAAAGATGGGCCTTCAACACTGAATGAAATCCTCCTTTGATTTCAATCAGCTCAATGTTATAACATAACGCATCTATTCTTCAGCTGCAGCTGACGGCAGATCCGGAAGATGAGCGAGCTTAGCATGGTTATTGTTTTTTCTAAGATTTAACAATAGGATTCAA
>VRMD01003222.1:0-11390 GCA_009872375.1 Sminthurides bifidus | reverse complement strand
GCTCATCCTTTTGGAAAGTAAGATTTAGTAAACAGCCTTGTGGTTTCCATAACACAATTTCAAACTTGAGCGACGAGAAGTGAAAAATAAGATAAGATATCAATAGGTACGTAGAGCACATGGAGACGGAGACTACCTAGCCTTTTCTTTTCCTTGATCAAGGTAGATGGAAAGTCTCGAATGTTCACACGAGGAGCTTGCGGTTTATAGGTATTCCTGAATATTTCGGCGATGCTACCACCTCGTGCAAAGCTGATCATTGTTATTTAGTGCAAGCTTCAGAGCGGGAAATTGGGCTGGTAATGTGCATGGGTGAACACACTTCCCAGACAGGATCCGTAATGGCGATGCGATACGACGCAAGAGGATAAATTCCTACTTATTGAACCCCGATCCTGATCAGGGGATCAACGTGTGAGTTACAGGTCAAATATTTCGCAGGTCGACCGTAACCTCAACAGAGTGCAGTAACTGAACTTGAACAGTAAATTACTCCCGGGATCTCACCTCCTGCCTGACAATGAGCCCATGCACTGTCATTAAACTTTGACTTGTGGCCATAAATCACGATTTTCATTCAAATACCAAAACTATAGGGAATTTCTCTGCAGAGGGCTGGATATTCCTAAGATCTAATGTCCGGATGAATTTACGAGGCCGCTTTTGCTCTCACCCTTTCCAGTTCCAATATTAGCAAACGAGTCCTACATAGCACAACCAAAGAACTGCGATATTGAATCCCTTCTATTAGGTCAAAAATATACTTCCTGAGAAATTTCAATGCCAGTTATGTAAAAGTCCATGTCCAAATCAGCTGAAAAAGAGGTATTTGATAACTGTACCTCAAGTAATTGCTTTTTTAAAGACAAAGATTGTGAAATGCACAACAAAACTCCAAGTATAGGTCTAACAGCCGCTGCTGATAACATCAACTGCATAAATGTATTCCTCATATGCTATAATTGCGTTGTATATCTCCTAATATAAAAGACATTAAAAATTTCCAGAACTCCTTCGATTTAAGTTTAATTTACTGAAGAACTTCTTTTAAATAACAGCTATAATTTTGTTTGTATTTAATCTTAAGAAGAGCGAGAGAAAAATGCGATGAATAAGTTATTTACTGGTACTGAAAGCCCCACTTGTCCAGCACCTAATTTCTGAGCATCCGCCTCAAATTAGTTAAGAGACTTGTTCAAAATTCAGTCGGAGCTTCCTCCTCGCCTACTCTTCACTCGTAGACGACAATAACTAAAGGGCTCCCGCTGGAAGAAGTTGTGGAGGATTTCCACCCGCTGCGAATAGAATCAAGGGAATACCGGGAAAATTCTCGCCCCGTCTCTGGTCTCTCAGTCTACACCCTATCCTAGTAAGTGACCAAAGTTTGAAAACTCGGTCGCACAGTTGGATCTGTTTAAAATTAAATTAGAAAATAATTAACCACTGAAAGAAGAGAAAATGAAAGAGGTAGTGATTTGCATAAGAATGAGTACCTCACAGACATTCACAAGTTGATACGTAAGAGAGAATGATTCAAAGGGATGATTACACCCTTGGAGAAAACAATTTGCATGGAAGAATATAACTGATCCAGTCCAAATAATAGCCTAGCAAACCGTAAACTGAGCAATCAAAGTTATTCATGACTGCAAATTGGGATTGTCGTCAGATTGTTACCATGATGACATTGTAAAGGGTTATAGAAATTTAAACACACTTGTCATTGGAATTGGTGAGGACCGAGGGCCAAGATGCCATGGTAACAGAATGGTGAAAGTTGCTAGAAATCCCGGCGCTACTCACGTAGCATAATATGAGCATATAAAAGAATAGCAACAGACGATACTTTAAGGCATAAGGGCAAACCAAGGATTTGTGGGAAAGGAGGCGGAAATCAAGATCCCCCACAGCATCAGTTCACTTCCAGCCATGCATTTCATGGAGGAGCACATGGAGTCGTTGAAAGCTAGGGGGAAAAGAAGAAGATGGTTGAATTTTTAACGTTACCAGTTTGCATATGGCTGTAAAAATGCTTCCGCAGAATCGTATTGTCGGATGTGGAATGACTGATGACTTTGGCAAAAGCTCCAGGCCTGGAAGTGGAAGCGGAGCGCTGTTAAAATTTAATGAGCCATTACCAGGCAACTAGCAGAATGGAGTGAGTGGGCTTAAAACGGAAAAGCCCTCGAGTCCTTCCAGAAGTGTAACAGTCTCTCCCGCGGCTCATCCCTGACGTATGGTCCGCGGGGATTACGAGCTGCGAAATCCTTTACTCCGCATCTTCAGCATACTTCGTGTGACCCGCACCACAACCAGCTTCCGTCTTTTAGTCTGCATAGAAGAAGAAAGCGAGATAATAAATACTACAGCTATCAGATGCTCGCAGATAAGCTTCCGCTACAAGAAAACTTGATGAATCGGGCCGACACTGACACATCAGCTGGTGGTGATAGTGGTGTAGTGTACAGGTTCGGAGCCCAAGTGCAGTTTCCGTTTCCAGTTTCCACACGAGAGAATGGATCAGTGGCCAAGTTCTCAGTTTCGTGCCAAAGAGTCCAAGTTCGCATTTCGTGCACAAAAGTTGGCTTACGCATTCACTTTGAAAAATAACTCTTGAGCCAAGGTTAGAGCATGAGAATTCGATCATGCATGCATATCACGAATCGGGTGACCGCTAGTGCGACACGGAGGAATGCAAATAGAACATTCGTTCAGGAGTACTACGACTTTATTTCCGTTTCGTAATTTACAGTCTAGCCATAGCTTTTGCAATTGTGTGCCAGGTACTTGTGCCCTGACATGTTTTGCGACCAAAAGCCGCCGATACACACTCCCTTCCACTTGTCGCCCCTTCCAATATCATCTCACCAATGGCATACTTAACCTACACCCGGTCACATAAATGGCGACTAGTTTCATACAGACTCCAGTTCCTGATGCCAGTTCTCTCTCAGACATGAGAACGGCCAGTATGCTTTCCACAGGCGAAAATCAGATTGAATACACTTACCTTTATCAGGGCTGATTTCATTGCGGGGCGGACGATGATTTCCAGAGCCGAGTGAACTGGTGCTGGTTCTGCTCTGTAGTTTCTGGGAAGCGGTCCGAAAAGGTCGTAAATCGATTTGGCATTTACTTTAATGCCCATACCGCTTCATTCCTAAAACCGCTGATTTTTTATCTTTACGCTCATAGGGGCTGAAGATGAGATCAAAAACGCGTTTTCCCACAACTTCGAGGTAATCAAGCTCTTCTCGCCAAAGTTCTATTCTTCCTGCAGAACAAAAACTTCCGTATAACAGGACAGCGAGTACGCCTAGTTACCGCTTCAGATGGTCGTTTCATAATCCTTTACACTATCTTACATGAGAGACACTGCGGATTTGTACTTGAACGCAGCGGCATCCTTCGGCTGTTTATATGTTCTTTGCCCTGTCTTTGAGATGTTTTCAAGCCCAGGACGGAATGACAAAGTTTTGTAGGAGTTGAAGCGGAAACCGACAAGACTTTGTCTTCACCCTTATCTTAAGAGCTGTGACGGGTGATTTGAAAAATGAAGCAGACACATATTTACTTACCAGCTGAAATGCCAAAACAAAAGACGTCGACAGCATGAACAATGAAAAGACATCCGAGGTAATCACTATACCCACGTGGCAAACAAGTGACTTTCTTTACCGTGCCGAAACTATAAAGTTGGTACTTTGGTGACAACTCGGAACGCCAGCCACAATAAGTCATCAGACTGGGAAAACAAGTTTTCTCATAACTTTCACCAGCAAACACTGGTGAAGGAAAAGATGACACAAGACCGCACGGTTGATGCAAATCCTTGTGCTAAAGTTTGAAACTAATTTGGAAACGTACGCTGGAGGAATATGGCATAGAAATCAAGACTTGTTCGAATTCAACCTACCCTACACAATTGCAGCCGTATACCAAGCATGCACGTAGGGTAAAGCAAGCGTAACGTTCATCAAAAGTCTGGAGAAGGGGGTAGAAAGTTAATGAGAAGATCTATAGTACAGTTGTAAAACACCAAACAGGCATTCCGGCTCAATGGGAATTATCACCTTGAAAATTTTCCCCCGACTGAGCCCAATGAGTTCCACAAACAATTGAGGGCATACGGAGAGTGGAAAAGATACTTTGTGCTTCTAAATCCAGAACGTGGACTATTTTACCTTCAGCCAGCCCACTAAATCAATTTTTATCTCATTAAAATCACAAACTTGTTTGAATAGCACAACTTGGAGTCGGAGCTACTTCTTAACTTCCTTATGAAGATCCTGCGTTTGCCCTCCTTTGATTGAATCACATTGATTTACACGCAAAGTTCAAACTTGACCGTAACTGGAAGCTGGATATTGAAAGTTTGCGAGATCATTTGCGAAATCCTCAGATTACCATGTAAGTCAGTTTCCGTCCATCTCTCCTATTTTCTTCCAGGGACCAAGGCTTAATTTGTTCAAAGATGCTGACAAAGTTTTTCTCCTGGACCAGCAGGTTTCCAGAACCTTGCCGAAATTCCACGTGGAGAGCATCTTTCAGGGTCAGATGAACAATAACTCTTTTACAACTTTCCCTTTGCTAAACCATGCGACTGTTAGGCTGAGAAATATTTGATAAGGGCCCGTAAAACCAGGATGAGCAGTGCCATTCATCCTCCTTGTGCTTCCATGAGGCATGGGACATGTACTGTAAGCATCATAGTGAAAGTTCTTGTCAACTTCAACTCTGTAGTGAACTTGTTCCTGTGCCTTTCGAGTCGTTGATGTCATTCGACAGGACAACAAAGATTTATTAATATGGGCTTCTTGTTCAAACTCTCTCCTGTCACTTCCACGCAACAGCTCCTCACGTTCAGATCCGAACAGATAAAGCAGAGCAACTTTAGCTGCCATCTTGCACTCCAACCTCTCTCGCCACTCAATTGCTTTCTTAATGAGACGAGCACTTGAAATAAGCTGCGCCATTTCCTCTTTCGCAACCAACTGTACCGCAGATAGGACACGTTGCCCCATACCGAGTACGTGGAACGTGAAACCGATACGTGACCATGACGGCATTTCCATTACTCCCCCTGTCATCTTCTTTCATGTGACACATGACCTTGTATGATGAGAGAAAGCCTGTATATAGTCTGCTACCGCTACCAAATTTCTTTCCCGCGTTCCCCGAAAATGACATTAAACCAAGTCGCAGCCACCAGGGGAAAGCAAGTGATTGGCAGGTACACAATCATGTCTATAATTAGCTTTAGTTAGCTGGAACACCGGTAGGATTTCAACAGCCTTAGTGCCTACGGTAGCGTAGATGCCAAGCCATGTTAGGTCTCTCTATTGGATTAGAAGTGTATTTCAAGAGCAAGCAATCCATCCAATCTTGCAACTGAGCTCTCCTGCCTTCAGCCTAGCTTACTTGTCGGAATATATTCCTCGATTTTATGTATTCGAAAATGATGAACTAATCCCCAGATTATTACGCTCCTTCAGAAAGCATGTTTCAACCAACTTAACATGATTGCATGTGTCTACCAAAGATACGCAATTAAATGCAGCTACTACATACGTGTAGGAAAAGATAGATGTATCAGGTCGGATATTGGAGAATGCATATGCTGCTAACTCCTAGCTCTTGCATTTCTTCGACATGCCGATAAATCATGATAACGTACAAGTCTAAATTAACCCTGTTGGTGAAGACAGTTTATGGAACATGTCGGTGGTAGCTGCAACCATCAAATTTTTCAGCACAAACCATATGTCACCTTTATAAATTTTTCGAGAATTAAGCCCGCGTTTATGAGTTAAAACTCTAACAGATCGGTCCGTTGGACACGTGGGTTTGTAAAATTCAACAAATTATCACCATAATATTTTGTTTCTACCGAATATTAATTATGGCTCTTCAATGAAATTAAGTAACGACGGTAGGCAGTGTGGCGCTAGCCTACAAGCGTAACATGGGAGTCCAGAAATCTACAAACTCAAAGGTTCCTTTGGAAGCAAGGCTATGGCTCGTTTCCTCAGTAGATGGTTGTACAGCCACAGAGTTCGAGTTCTGAATTGCTTAAAGGGAAAGAATGACATTCAATTACAGGTTTCAAGGCAAAACTTGAAATGTCAACTGTGCTTCCCTGCCTTTGCAAATTTTCACTCACTTGCCTCTGTAGGTGCAATAATTACTCGAAAAACAAAGATGAAAGAATCAAAGTTGGGAGACAGAGCACCCCCAGTCTCTCGCTGCTTAATGAGAGTGAAAGAAGGGGAATTTATATGAATGACGAGAAAAAGCATCTTATACCTTTTCATGCAATCGGTTGGCTATGCAAAAGCGAAGCCTCTTCAAGTATACTCCAAAGTAATGAAGAACCAAGTGGAGGAGAAAGCAGTAAAACAGATCTCGGAAGCGCCATGGACTAGGCATTGCTTCAAATCTTGTGCATGTGTGAGCTGAAAAGAGTAGAAACAGATGATACATCAAAGGAAACGAAAAGTCATCTTTTCTATTGTGTGGGCCCATTGTAGCGCCATTCCCACACAAGCTCGTCAACATCCCTGACTCAATTGGCGCTGAGTTGGCATTACAACAGTTTGTCAATTTATGCTTGTTACGTCTATGTTAGGCGGGGCTAGGTACGATTTTCAATGCCTACTCTCGGAGTAACTTACGATCCAACTTTAAATGATGGTTCATGGTTGATTCAAAATCCAAAAACGTCCTGAGAAATTTCGCTAGTTCACCTTCGCCAATCACTTGAATCCGCGAACGGGCACCCTCGGAGACGGAGTTTGGAAGAGATGCAGCTATTAGCTGTAATTGGTTGACTAGAATGGCGAAAAGCCATGCCATGCCACTAACGCTGAATATGATGACATATTCCAAAAAAATCCATAGCATTCGAAATTTCCACAGTTCACACTCTTCAGGGGTCATTCTCAACGTGAGTACAGAATTCAGCAACCCTTTGTCCGCTGGATATTTCAGTGGCAGTACTATGGAACGGCTCTGCAACCTCCTCCTGTCCTCAATCCGCTTGAATTCGTCAGTCAGGTAGCAGTTATCATAAGAAACGGATCTATTGTATTTGTAATTGTAGCACAGAGCCCTGTAATGAACGTTGGTTACATGATTGGTTGGAATTTTCAGTCTCAGCCTGCTAAAGTAAGCAGATTAGCTCACGCTCAAAGCTGCAATCAGGCTTTTAGCGCAGTTCGACTACCTGCACATCAATATCAACAATATTCCGTAGATGGAAATTGTCATCGTTAAATGACGCAAAAAATGCATCCATCCCAAAAACGTTTCTGAGGGCTCTTGCACATGGCCATCCTCCGGTTGGCGCCCCTAGTATAGCGTTAAGTACAGTACTGTAGACTCAGATGGAGAATGTCCACAATTCACATGTTGTTAAATGGTTGCTTACACCGGTTAAATTCCTTGTCAAGTTTACGCCATGTAGTTTTTCAACTTGTTTTGTTATTCCGCTTGCTTCAACTGAGTTCACACAATCTCTGGGCACTTCCTCTTCATCTACGTAACTTGGTATCAACCAGTTTACCCGAATGAGAAACAGTGTGATCAAGGTGTGACAATTTGCGTCAAATAGTATGTCTTACTTGATGAAAAGGCTTCACAAATAGCGTCAACTTGAAACGGTAAGCAAAATCCGTGAAGGAGCTCGGGAAGTAAGTTTTGACACTGCTGGTTTAAATTTGAAAACGTATAACGGCACTTTGATCCGGTTGTGGTTGCCATTTCTGTAACGTAGGTTCAAAACGTTTAGAATTTCAAGTTTTTCTCCCTCTATGTGTGTACCATTTCATCATCCCGTTACCTTCACAGGCTGCTTCTAAACTCAGTGACTCTTCCGTCAGCGTTTCTGTTAACTGTTGTCCAAATTACAATTTAGTTAGAATGTAATCGTTATCAAGGTTATTGACTTTTGCGTCGTGATTTGCTCACTCACTCTATTGACGATTCGCATCTGTCCGGATAAAAAACCCTGTAGAAAGGGGAGGTATTTTATCATCGGCAATACTCCATGATCCAATGGCACATTACAGCAATGAATTTCACCCAAGAAAGTGAAACGTACCGTGAAAGAAGTGAGCAAAAAATGTAAGTAGCTGTCGATTAAATGACTTTGAGTGCGCTGCAATAGAGTGTACATTTGCCTCAGGCAGATTATCAGATGTTGGATACCGAAGAATCCTATTCCTACTGTTTCTACAGACTCCACAATCACTCTCAAATTGAATAGTTGGAATATTGCCGTAATTCCACCAAAGGTTTCCGCGATCAGGAGAAAGCAGATGGCACATAGCTGAGGTTCAACAGAAACCAAAAATGCGGTTCATTCACATTATGACGGGATGAAGACTGTAGGATTAAATCAGATTTGTTATAAAGAGTTGCTCCCAAAAAGACTTACACCTTCGGAGAGAAACGTGCCGACGAAAATTCCAGTAAATATGCCGAAGGCAACCAATAAATTTACACCGCTATAGCCAGGTAAAGGGAACACATTCAGCAGGCTAATGAAACTCCCAGACAGCACGGCCGCAATGAGTAAAGACCGAAATATCCGACAGATTAAATGAGAGAGCTTTGTAATCTTGGGCATTTCATTTTGTCCTTCCCAACCTCATGTTTCACAAGTTGGTTGTTCAATTTTTCCAAGGCCAAACAGAACGTGATGATTTCGAATTTGGAGCATTCTTTATTCTGTTTTTAGAAGCAGTTTTTTGTACATAGTACGGAGCCATTGCATGACATGGCAACCTCACCCCAACGAGGCTTAAACACATCAAAACAAAAGAAGAAATTATAATGTTTAAACTTTCTTAACTATATATATATAATGATGGCAAACATGAACAATTGTACGTTGTATCTGTATGACTTAAATCAGACCATTATTTCCATATTACCCTGTAAGCGTTTCTATATTACCCTGTCAGCGTTTCATACTACAAGACTATTCAAATAACTCTCAGACTTACGTAACAAAGCTACATGAATTTGACACTCGAGTACGAGGAAATGGCCATTGCGAAACTCTTTCCGCAAAACGCCTGACAATGTGAGTATATATATATATATATATATATATATATAATTTCAATTTTGCTATTAATTTCAATAGACACTATATCAGAAATTTTTAATTCCCTACGTAGATTAGCTAAGGCACAACCATTATTGGATTACAGTATTGCATTACATCAAGCCTGGTGTTGCTCAAAAAAGTTGACCAGTTCCTTATGACCAAGCTTTCTGGCGAGCTGTAGGGGCGTAAGATTGTCACCGGTTCTGGAATTTACGTCGGCACCGTAGCGGTATAGTATTTTTACCAGACTTGTAATACCGTACTGAATTGCACAGTGTAAAGCAGTTTGACCATTGGAATGTTTCATATTGATATCCAACCCTAGTCCAGCACTTTTCGCAGCGCATCGTTGACAAGGACATAGTGGATGACAATTTTTACTGAGATCGAGCCTTTTTGGATCCATCTCCATATTGCTTAATTCTGACACGGGTATCCCAAGATAAAATAAAGCCAGTTGCACATCTCCAGCAGAAATGGCGTTTACTATCTTGAGCATGTCACGATCTACAAAAAAACAGTAAGCTAACTTCAATGTCGAAAAATCATAATTATATTCGTGTTAGTAACAAAGTACCTCGGTAATATTAGACTACATATGACACATCACTACGTTTAAAGGGAACTGCTTACTTTGCTGCTCTTGCTTGATCTTTTCTCCTACTGATGCTGGCAGCTCGGGTAGTACAGACACGGCTATATTGTCCAAACTTTCTGTAGACACTTTTCGAAGGCGGGCTGACTCATCTAGACTGATTCTCCGTTTTTCCACGGCACAATCAACATTGCTAACAACAAATGTGTCGGGACCAAGATTCACAGGATGATTTTCAGGTATTATTAGACCATTTTCAACGGTTGGTGCTACAATTGCCGTGTGACGTCGGGCTCGAGCAGGGTTTCTTGCTCCCCGGACTCGGGTTGGACCTGATGTAGCAAATGACGGTGGCGTGATAACAGAAAAGCTGCGCTGTCTTCGCCCAGGATTAGGATCTTTGTTTTGAATCTTCTTTTTATTCTGTTGAGGTTCCGTAATGAGCATTACCACCCCATCAGAAAAATCTTTTTCTTCTTTGGCCAGCACCTCCACGTTTACAAAGTCTCCATGCGATGCAGACACCAAAGATCTTCTACGGACTGATCGCTGCAAGATGCGTACTATCTGGACGTCCTTAGCACAGTCCAACGGAGTGGACAGATGCTTATTTTTTATGTTGATAGCTGCACCGTTTTCAACAAGAATTTGCACAATGCCATGAAATCCCCACCTACTGGCCTGGAAACAAAAGAGGAGACAGTCAATCAAGATCACACACAGGTGTTTCCAAACTATCCAAAGTTAAAGCAAATACCTCGTGTAACGGAGTGTTTCCGCTCACATCTTGAGGACTCAGATTCAAAACTTCCTGCGAGTGCTCGGCAAAATAAATGAGAGCCTTGACACACGCTTCGTGACCGTTCTGAGACGCTGCAAAGATGGTGGAATAGTGTATCATGACTATCCCGAGCATGACGAATAACGCTATGTTCAGTTAGTCAGTAATGCGAGCTTACCCAAATGAAGAGGCGTGCGAAGCATTTTGTCACGAAGGTTCAAAGCAGTACCGGCATGTAGTAGCAACAGTAAGGCATTTTGGTGTCCACGGCACGCAGCATGATGAAGAGCAGTCAACCCCTTCGAAATCATAAAACAATTAATTGTAACACCAGTAACACAACTTAGATCAATCACTGTGAAGACATCAAGACTTTTACGTTGCATCCTTACCTGTGAGTCAGCCAAGTCCAGCGGGTTTTTCATTGATATCAAATATTCAACAATTTTGAGCCTGCCGTACAAACAAGCTAGATGCAAAAGAGTCAGTCCGTCATCGTTCGTGGCCTCGCAAACGGGGGGAATTACCGGAGTGTTTCTGTTTGGCTTGGTCAAACTAATGCATTTATTGCATGCACAAAGCGGATGGCATAACAAGTTAGGGTCTACTGGAAGCTCTGGAGCGTTTTGCTTCGCCCTCGCCTCTTCGTATTCAGTTATGACTTCTTGCAATCGGGAGAGATTGCCTATTTTAATTGCACTAAACATTTCGGCTACTCGAACGTCACTCGGCTCGTCATAAGCATGGGTTAATGCTTGAAACCAGGTGTCCCCCATGTCCATCGGCATGTCTAGATCCTTCTCGCCAGATACAATACCTAGTATTTTCCCAGTCTTCAAGTGCATCAACGAGGCCTCGAGCGTGGTGATCAAGAATGAAGTTTCACTGTCATTGGCCTG
>VRMD01003221.1:0-11392 GCA_009872375.1 Sminthurides bifidus | reverse complement strand
TTTTGGATGATAGAATTTTTTTTCCTCCTGTGTAGTATTCTCCTGGCGTGGCCCCTGTCAGGGGGATTGTAGCTTGCTTAATCCTTTTTATTCTACGTTTGAATCGTAGCAGACAGGGCTGCGGCATTCGCTCTGCGTCCGTAAAAAGTGACGGATTGAATACCCGCATTTGCATATGTAATTGTGGGTGCTTTTTTCATTCTTGACATTTTCCCGAGTTCCTCTCTTTCAACCCTTTCAGGCATGAGTTTGCATAAATGAACGGGGATGTAAGCGTATTCTTCCCGTTCCTTATTCCAGAGCTGCGGTTACAAGAGCAATACAATGGTGGAGAAAATATAGAAAGGACAAAAAATGCTGGCTTCCGTTTTCGCTCCCGTTTCAAAACCAGGAAGCAACGAGATGAGTTTGTCGACGTCATCACGTAGTCTGTGGCTTTAGAAAACCTGCAGCGCCCTTTCACCCTGCAGAATATAGTTTCATGACTATAGAGGAAAGCAAGCCCTGGTATCAAAGCAAGTTTGTAAATGTGATTGCTTTCAAAGCTTTTGTGCGAAGACACTGAGTGATTCTAGGAGCATTTCTTTCAGTCGGGATTTGACCACTCACTCACTTGCTCTTCTCACTACAGAATTTCGCAAAAAAAAACTTGCCATTTACTCCTAACAATGGCTTCAAAGAAGAGAAACTCAGTGCGATTTATCTCTTCCTTTTGTTTAGGGGTTGAACCGGCAGAAAATTTAAATGATATTAAAACTTTTAAAAGATAAGCAACCGATATATCAGGGCAACAAGACTTGTTTCGTAGATCACACTGTTTCTTCGGGATCGTGTTCCTAAACTTAAATTTTACTTTCCTCAAACACCCGCCTCCTCATCATTTCATTTTTCACTGAATGAACTTAGATGCGCTTCTGATAAAAGAAATCGTGATTTTTTTGCAACATTTTAAATTTACAAAAAAAAATTCTTTTTAATTTCAGATGAACCCTGCGAAAAAACAACCTGTGCCTTCGGAGCGACATGTAGCGTGGAACATGGCCGTGCATTATGCAAATGTCCAGAACGGTGTTCATCCCACTACGATCCCGTGTGTGGAACAGACGGTTCCAGTTACTCTAACGAGTGTCTGCTTCGAATGTACGCTTGTCAAAACCAGAAATTCATTCGGATTCGCCACGGAGGAGAGTGTGGTAAGCTGAACAAAATTTTTTAGTTTTTCAAATAAAAAAATCATGCAAAATAGCCCAGCGTTAAAAAAGATTGCTAGGCTTAGCTAATTAGTTGAAAAAAAACAGAACAGGTCGTTCAAAATAAGGTTTTCTCTAGGCGATTGCATAAGAATTTTGAACTTGATTGAATTCAAGCTATCAATAACTCATGAGTACCCTTGTTGAAAATGAGGGGTTTTGAAATTAATCTGGCGCGCAATCCAAAAATATTTTATGCCACAATCAGTCCGGTGAACTCAATGGCCGCATCACACTGCACTTCACTGCTTTCACTTTCTCTTACGCGTGCATGAGCTCCTTTGATTCCATTGTGGCAATGAGGTCATGGAAAATATTCAAATATTAAATCCCGCTTACTGTCCCACTCCAACTCTTCTGTAAAACATAAAATCTTTCACTCCCATCCCAGTCTCCGCTCACCAGTCTCCTAGTGTCGATGATGCCAAAAATAAAGTTTTACCACATAAATTACGAACGTGAGCCGGAGATGATGTAAACTCATGTTTCTATTTATTACAACTTGACCAGGAAATGAACGAGAGAAACGCACACATGAAAGAAGCTTTGCCACGTTATCAAGCGTACAATACTCCCAGGCCTCATTATTGATTTTCTGCCTTAATCCTTTTCCGCAGTCTAGTTGACTATAGTATAAGCTTATGGCTCTGCTCGCATTATTGAAACCCGTTCCCATAAGTAGTTGAATATGATGGTACGGATACTGGTCAGAGAAATTATGAGCATTCTTCTCCCCTGTTTTCATTTCTGCCTCCCCTCCTGCTCATAATCAGGTTTCCGTGTGTGAAGTATATAAGACCCAGGCACATGGTTCTTTTGTGGCGTTTAATTCGTTTTCTGGCGAATTTTGCATACTAAATGCGACCGCAGGGAAATTTCATCACGCGGATCGAAACTTAGATTGCATCAAACAATAAACCTTGAACCCGAGCCTATGGGCACGCATACAGGACTTTTTCAACCTTTTCTTCTCGCTTTGCATTGTAATACGAAGGGTGGAATCGGATTTGAATTTGAAATCCTTCGTTGAGTCCCGCTTTTTTGCTTTCTCTCCCTCCGTTACTGTAAGCCTGGCGTTATAAGTTGCAAATACACGTAAATCTCCTGCTCAACCCAAACTTGGAAAAATCAGGCTAACGTAAAATTGACTCCGGCTCAGACTCACGGCTCTCTTAAGAATTCAAAGAAATGTAATAGCACAGACTAACGATTCGCCAACTCCAACGCCGAACCAGAGTCAACGACAGCCCGGTTGTCCGATGCAATTCCAAGGAAGCTTGTTTCCTGGAGCCGAACCTTGAAAATCAAATGGATTTGTGCTCGTTTGTTTTCTTTCTTTCTTAACAGCACGAAATCCGGTGCAGTTTGCAAATGCACAAAGCAAACCCACTGGCACCGAGAAAGAAGCAAATGTTAATCGCGGCAACGTCCTACCTCCTCCTCACGTCCTTACTTTCTCCTTGCTCATGTACATTCAGGCCAGTGGTACTGGTGTGGAGAAAGCACATAATTGGAAAATTTTCCCCGGATTAAAATTAAGCTCTCCTCCCTGACTAGTACTGACTGGGTAACGTTCCAGTTCCGTGTCTTGCTTTCTCTCTCTCTACTTTTCGAGTAACTTGGTGCTTTCTCCCAGCCTGTCCTGTACTGATTGCTCGGTGAATTAGATGAATGATTTATATACTGGGGACGTACGTTGAAATTCCAGGGCGGAAATATACTTAAGAGTGTACTTTCTCCGGTAGCTAAAAGGGCCTGCTATATCGGCTTGAATATTGTGAAATATTGCCAAAATAAACTGAGGAAACCCTCAGACCCAGCGATGCAGAGGCCCAAGCCCTGCAGCTTAACATCGAGTTGACGGAACGTTGCTAAAGTCGAATTAATCGACTTGCGATTTCAGTTCGCCTGTCTACTTATAGAATTGTCTGGTAGCTACCTTCACAGATATGTACTTTAATGTTTATTGTGGCTTACACCAGCGGGTGAACCGAAAAGTGAAAGGTTTGAGATTCATGGCTATTTTTATTTCGTCAAAGCTTATGCTCCGCTATAGAAATAGAATAGCAGTTGGTAGGCAGAGCACGAAAAAAAACGATTAATAATGATTATGTATTGATCATTGACTCGCCAGCTCCATTAAATCGATAGAAGCTGAGGGCACAGCCCTCAGTACTCTAGAAACGAGTAACGGTATCTAAGGTTTAAGAAACAAGCGGCACGCTTTATCCAGATTGCTTGTCTTCGAGTAACTTCTTCGCGTAACCGGTTGCTTACTACCAGTAACGGTTTCATGGTTCATTTCTAGAGTGAAGATTCTATCATACCGATTGGTGAAAATTATGCGAAAAGCATTCTTGTATGTTTGATTTCATACTTTATAAAAGGTACTAACATGTACTAATGCAGCACTTTGAAACGAGAAAGCTCGGCTTCATACTTTCACTTTAAGAATTTTTTTTGTATTTCAAGCAAGAAGCATATGCCAACGTTCATTGTACAGGGGAGAAACTACTGATAAACTGTCGAACATGCACGTAATATACGCACGCACCCCAAATTGCAAATCGGCATCCTGAACTAGGACTAATTTAGCGAGAAAATCCAAATAATTATCTACAGATGTACACAAAGGTTTTTTATGCATTTGCCCTCGATAGAGAAAGGCGAGGCCTTTGCTGATAAAAGACCAGCCCACGGTAGTGCTTACTACTGAGAATTTAATCATTTCCTCCTTTTCCAGATACCCCCAACCCATGTGCGACTCAAAGTGTGTAATTTCGGCTCAAGATGCGTTCCATCGTTAGACGGTCGATTCGCAACATGTGAATGCCCTACTTCGTGTTCGACGGGTGTTTCAGATTCGGAGGACACGGGCGCAGTGTGTGGTTCCGACGGTAAATTGTACCGAAACCGTTGTGAATTAGATAAAGAAGCATGTCGGCTGAGGCGAAACATAACCGTCAGCTATTACGGCAAATGCGGTAAGTTTTCATCAAAAAAGTGAAAGTTGGAGAAAGCATGTAGTAGTATTTGTATGCCCCTCCCGCCCGTCCCGATCCAAGGTGCATGCTGCAGAGAATCTTACCGGTGAAAGTCTGCGCTTTCACCGGTAAGTCTGCTTTCACTCCGACGCTTACATCCCTCACGCCGGTAATGTGATTTTTAATGATTTCAGTTTCAACTTCCATGCACACATGCTGGAGGAGATTGAAAAAAAGTTGCTGTTTCACTTTTTAATTTAACATTTTTTTGAATTCATCATACGTCGTGGAGGATGAGGTGTGAGGACGGAGAGCTCCCGCTCTTCCTCCTCGAACGTCTACCCCGTCTCGTCTGTTAAGTTGGGTGAAGAATTGAAAGATGAGAGAGAGAGCGAAAGCGGGAGAAAAAAATCGCTTTAAATTCTTTCACTCCTCAAGGCTTCCGGCCGTCAGGGAAAGACAGACGGTACAGTGGCTGATTATTTTGTTCAAATTGTAGATCCCTGCGAGGATATTTCGTGCGCGTCTCCCCAAATCTGTCACTTGGATGAAGATCGCAGACCGGTGTGTCAATGCGGCGAAATGTGTCCCACAGATTTCCATCCTGTCTGTGGATCCGACGGCAAAACTCACACCAATGAATGCATGATGAGGCAGGAAGCGTGCCGAACCCGACGGGATCTCAGGATCATCTACCGTGGAAAATGCTCTTCTGGTATGTTACCTTTTTTGAAACTGATGAGATTGAGATCGAGAAACGGATCTCCTCCTACCCTACTTCCCTTCCTCGGGTCCCAAGTCAAGAATCCCGGGAAGTGCACTCGCCTACCTTTTCCCGCCCTCACCTGGATATTAGTATGTCCCCAGTGACAAGATATTGGGTAAACAAGGCGAGTGTGAAACTTGTCTTGACAATGCAATCAACCGAGCTCTCCTCTCTGGATCTCTGCTCCGATTCCAGATTCGAGTAACCTTTCCATCTTCAAGGAGTATCTCAGAATGCGATATGGTTGGGTACTCGGGCCTAAACTCGTATACGCGTTCAAATGTTTTAGTCTGCCACTTTGGACGGTCCGGACATTTCTCCCTGGCACATTTCTCTCATTAGGCCCATGCTCAGAGACTCGGGCAGGGAGGCTCATACTGCTTTCGGTCCCCCAAGAGCAGAGAAAGCAGTAAAGTTAGACACAAGGAGGTCGAGAAGGACCATGGCACTAACAGGCTGAGAAGTGCAAGTCGGCATCTGAAAGACAGTAGGAGAAAGTCACCTACCATCCTTTGGAAATTTCTCTATCTCCTTCTTCTTGCATGATGAAGACGAAAAGTTTTATCACACATAAATTACGGAGAAATACAAGAAACTTTCCAGATTTTCTAGATGAATGCCGAACGGAATTGGATTCGTCACCCAGGAAAAGCCATGCCATGCTCAGGAGAAACTATTAGGAGGACTGCGTTGCACGCCCCTGCACGTGCTACGCCGGCCCTTAAATGGTTGTGAAATTTATCAGTTCCAGCTATCTCTTCTCCTCCTCCGAGTCGCCTACTTATATGAACTAGGAACGTTAGAAGAAAAAGGAGGGAAAAATCCAAAGAGTCAGCGCTCCGCAGTTTTAACAAATTAAACTTGAATGTGTGAATGTTTCCTCCAATTCAATTTAACCCGAGTAGGCTAAGCAAGCCCGGGATTTTCAGAGCGGAGAGCGACGAGGAAACGAGACTGTCAGATTAAAACTCAGCACGTACAGGCCTTCCTAGGCAAATCGTTCTTTCCCAGTCTACTCGGAGAAGAGAAAGCAGTGAAAGTCACATCAACTTTTTTTATTAGAATTTCATGTCTATCGGTAGTTTCTTTTGCTTGAGTGAAGCTCCCGAATGGGTTTAGCCCTTAAAGAAATCAATTTTGATGTATTCTGTGGATTGTCTCTTGGTAATTTTAGGTCAGGGGGATAGAGCAGCCCGAATGTCCATGTTTATATCAGTGACTATTGTTGACAAAGTGAGCTGATGCTGTGGTGAAAGCATCGGTTTGCATGACTTTTTTCAGTTTTACCTCCGAGTGACACGCAGCTGAGTATGTAATTTTGCAAATGGAAATAATCTCGCGTGCTGGCAATAGACCTTGTGACGCATCCTCCGTTCGCCAATGTTATGAGCTCTAATGCTCCTTGTGAGTTGGGTCGCTTGGCTACTTTCTCCACTTTCTCCGTTCATGTTGTGGCCCATTGCACAATTAGTATTTCAATTTGATGGCATCTACACGAGTGTCAACTTGACATGTGAAGCATTATCAGAACGGAAAGTTTTTCTCTCCACCGTCCTAACTTCCTAGTTCCACTTACCTTTTCTTTTCCCTTCGTTATCTTTCCTGACTGGGTGACTAATGCATCGTATACGTTTATTGCTGCGATTCACCTTTACAAAATGGCGGACATGGAGCACACTTTGTGTCGCTTTTACCTCGCTTCGTTGCTTTTATGCCAAGGCTTTATGCAATTCTGTATGGGTTGCAGTTCATATAGACTTGCGACCGCGGAATAGAAAAGCGCTTGTATGATGAAAGCCACCGCTTTCACCGTGTCCCCGACAAAGAGAAAGGATACTTGATGCATACAGGGAAGGTGCATACAGTGGAAAAATATGTAAACCTTTTCAATCTGATGGCTGAACGGAGCATTTAGTATACTTGTGTTGATGCGATAATGATTTCCGCCATATAATAAATTTAAGGGTGTAAATAATTTGCTTGATTGCTCTTCTTTTAGCGGTGAATCCCTGCGAGAGTCGTACATGTCGTGGCTACGAGACATGTGAAATCAATCGATTTGGCATCGCTCAATGTACCTGTGCGATGAAATGTGACCCGGTGGTCGTCCCTGTTTGCGGCTCCGATGGAAAAACTTACAGTAATGAATGTGAACTCACATTTACATCCTGCCAAGAGAAACGACACATTTCCATCTCCTTCCGAGGAACTTGTGGTGAGTAATGAAATTTTTCTTCAAGCTTGTCATCTCACCTTGAGTTTGTTGTCTGTCTCAGCCTGAACAGTTTGCCAGAGGTCTATCCTAGCATGTAAGGTTAAAGGGTCAAAGGTTGTCTGGAAAACTCTTGTCATTTTTCACTCTGGAGGCTATTTGCCTAAATTAGTGGACGAATTCTGGCCATTAGCCTAATTTTGTCACGAAGTCTTTTTTCCAGGTTTTTTTTCAATAGCTCCTCAGTGCAAGTCACACAGTCTGTAATAAATGTCTTCCACAACTGACTACGTGAGGACCTATAGTTAGATAAAGGCGTCTAAAAATATTGGATTTTTGAAGTAAATTGATTGGTAGATTTCCATGATGATATTAAACTCTCAATGTAAGGCATTTAGTCCTCAATATCCCACAATTACAGCAATTGAAGGGCTAGACTGTACAGGTGTTGGCCCTGCACGACAAATCTCAAGGGTCCTGTTCCCCTCCTAAGTAACACTTGGAGAAAGCACGCGTCTCCTCCTGCAACTGCATGCGCTTTTCAATGAGCCCATCCCCCTCTGTCGAAAAAAAAAGCTTGCATAATTCAAAAAGAAAGCTTGAGAGAAATTCTTCGCATCTTCGATTTTGGAAAGGTATGAAAACCACTGGCGCTGAAAATATTAGAGAGAAAGTTACTGTGGAAAGTCACCGGCATCTGCTTTCTCCTTCAAAAGCCATACATTATAGAAGCCGCAGATCAATTCCAAATTCCCGACTTTGGACCTGGGAAATACTTCATGCCATGATCCATGAAGATTTTTCTCGTCTTTGCTTTTTTCTCTCTGATCTGTTCCGACGGGGATTACAAGATCAGCGTGTAATCAGAGTTTGATTCCTATTAAGTATTTCAGACGTCTATGCTCTCGACTCGGCTCTGACACCATAGTCGGGGAATCGTAGCCTAACTGCCTAACCCACAAGGCCACGCTTAGGAAGGAAAGGAGTCGTGTCCCTGTGATGTTAGGTTGGATATTGTACTAAAGTTTGTCACGTTCCAGGCAAATGTTTTTTGTATGAGCATGCAAATTTTTACGTGTTTAAACATGAGCTGAACGGGGCTATACCGACACGCAAGACGAGTCAACTTTCCCTGCGTTTTTTAAAATCCCCACGTTTTTGGATTCCCCGATACCGTGCTGTCAAATCGCCAAAATTGTTTCTGCATATCTAATCGCAGTCGTCTTTGGAGAAATCTCGATCACGTATACGTGTATTTTCCCCAAATGTTCGCTCTTTCTAAAAAAAGATTCACATAAATTCTAGATACCCTAGAGCTTTATTTTGCTACGCTGTTTTTAGACCTGAGCTGAGTCAAAACGCACTTATGCATAAAGCCTTGGAAACCTTTGGGTCCGCAAGCTTGACTAGTATCGGCCTTTATTTTAGTACTACCCCAAATTCAATACTTCTTAACGCTGATACGCAGTTTTTAACATAAAGCACACATTAGTACAACCCTATAACTAAACGTGTACACGGAATTACCCGGTTATGATACCTGCCAAACAGCCTTCGCTGGTTTCCATCCCGACAAAAATTGAATCCAAGAAGATCATGTTGAATTCCCTAGGTCCATCCAAAAATAATTTATTGCATTACAGCGGCTGCATCTCTACTCCTCCGTATTTTATAATGAGCAGTTAGCCCCTCGCAGACATACAGGAAGAGCAGAGGGTGCAAGATAAATGTTAAACCCATGTCGTGAATGGAGCCACCTGGCTACATTCTTCTTGAGATAGTCTGAGGCGGTCTGAGGCAGCTACAGCAAAAGAGGAGACCCAAGCGACTTCGTCATAGTCCGAGTAAACAAGCCGAGTTGGAGGCCTAACTGGCTTTATTCAGCTCATGGGCATAGCTTGCAAATTGAATCTTTTCCCTGCGAACGCAACGAGGGACTATGGGAGCACATTGCACTAAATAAAACGAGCTTAATTTTAAGCAGTATTTTTCCAAGATGCAGTCCGAGGAAATGCGAACTTTAATATAATTTATCGCTAACAGGAGTATCGCTTGCTCAGAAAAACTAACTCGACAAAAGCGAGCCTCCTCCACCGTCTATTTTCTCACTTCCCGGAAATCTCTGTGACGGTAGCCTACGGAGGACTGAAGGCTACAGAGGAGCAAAGAGCAGGGGAGAAAGAGGCTGGAGATTCTGGACTGCTGCTCTCCCTTGTTATTTGAGATTTACGGGGATGAAATATACCGGAATTAAAACGGGAATAATAGTTCCGTCCATGAATTGTATCTGTTTCATTCCTTATACGAAGTCTCAGGACATTGCTTCCCACAGGGATTTTTCATCCCATCCTCTCATCTATCCTTCCACGTGCGTGTGTCATTGCTTTGTGCTCATGTTAACAATGAGAAGTGGGGAATGGATGGCTGGAAATCGCAATTGAATCAGTTGGTATTAATAACCCTTTTTGCCCTTTAAATAGGAAAAGTACACACGTTCCTCAAACTTTAGGCGCTATCTGACATCCACAAGTTTAAAATAAGAGATAGGGTTACATTAAACGTAGGCGAATACACAAGTGAGCTTAAGAACCAATGCAAGCATATCAGGTATAAGAAGATTTGTGCTGTGCTGTGTGGAGGTAAACTACAGCATACTTGTGTATTTTACCTGACCAATTTATGACGCAAGGTGGTAGTCAATGAAATGTCAATGAAATGGTGCTATTCAAATGAACCGCCAAAACCAAATAGTAAAGTGCTGGTGAATTCCGCAAAAGCACTGATTCTGAATTGATGAAGTTTTCCAGGAATGAATTCAATCAGAGTGAATCCAGTATAGCTATGCGATTGCGAAGGACCTGTTGGACAACCACCGGAAATGGAAAACCCATAGAGGAAATGAAATATTCAAGAAAAGGTTGCCATCGCAGTAGGAGGCGCTGGAATCTGAGATAGAAGTATTTCATATTGTTAAAAGGAAATATATCCCATATCGGTTCACATCCTTCAAGTTAAACTACAACCGATCCTTGTAATGACTTCTCTTTGGTTCTGTACTAAATGTAAGGAACAGATTAATTTGCAATGGCATAATACAAGCATTACTACTATAGCCACTTAATCTTACGTTTTGGCCCCGTTTTTATTTACCGAAACCAGGAGATCTGAAAACCTTTGCAGGATATTTTCATACTGAAGTGAGCTAACGCTGTCTTTGAACCAGCTCCTTGTACCGAGCAAAGCTTTTGTAGCTTATGTATTTTACTCCTGTGAATTTTTAACTCGCATCTCACGTTTACCTCGTTACGCTAAGCGTGTTACGGCCTTGTAAATGCGTGAGATGCTTTCCGCGGCGGCTGATACGCCATAAAGAATCTGCATGAAATCTTACGACTCCCATTTTTACAAGAAGCAAGAAGATTTAACAGTCTGTTTTCCCCAGCCCATCGGGTAGCAATGACCCAACGGTCATTCATTTTGCATGCAGATGTGTTTAAAGATTGTATGGGTGTTAGCTTAAAGAAGTGGTGTGCTTTCACCGCTTTCTCCTCAACTTTCTCCGCCGAATGCGCCCTTCCTCTCCCGTTAGACCCCACTCACAATGGTGGGTGGGCTACTTTTGTGTGCTTTTTGTTTTTTCCCTTGTTTCATATTCAAGTTGTAGAGCACATGTAATGACCCTGTTCAGTCTGTAATACGAGCACGTGAGTACTGAGAGCACCAACTCACTACTTACGAGGCGAAGCACCCTCGCCACTTTGGTCTTCGCGGAACTCGCTACAGTACTCGTGGATTCATTACGTGTCTCACAAGAGCTTCCGATTACTATTCACGAGAGTTGTTGGAATAATATCCGCCAATATCACACTCATAATCGGGTCGTTCCCATCCATGGGATTTTAAGAGCCCGGACGAGACTCCAGCTCGAGCCACTCAACCAGAGCACATGTCGAGAATCCGGCAGTTGAACAATCACGAGCCCAACCGAGAGTTAGTCAGGGCTGAGCCTGACGTGGAGAAAAATAAGGCTTTTGCATGCTCAATTTGGCTGTTACGTTTGAAGCGAGATTTCATCGCTCTGCGATGATGATTACAGTAATCTTGGCCCATCATCCGAGACTGTGTGGCAGTTTGCAGAGGGATTTCCCGCGAACTTTCGCATTCCACGCTTTACAAGCTT
>VRMD01003220.1:0-11394 GCA_009872375.1 Sminthurides bifidus | reverse complement strand
CGTTACTGTTGCGATAAATCCGACAAGCAGACAGCAGAGCATATGAGCCAGAAACAGGTTTGTCTGTAACGGTAAAAAGGACAATTAAAAATGGCTCCTCAGCAAATCTTAAAAATTGTCATGAATTACATAACTAAATCAGCAATTACCATGATGTACGTGCTGTAATGCACAGGATGCATCGTGCTCAGGTGGTAGATCAACTGAACTTGAAAGGAGGAAATGTACACACAGTAGGTGAGCCGGCTCAAGGGTACAAAGGCCCTCCAGCTCAAAAATGAGTTCACAAATCCCCCGTGACCCTTGACACAAGCAAAAATGATCCAAGCTACAATGACACCCCAAAGGAATCGGTGGACACCCGCGTAGAACAACGCCGCCCCGGAAGTTGTTGCCTCCTTGTGGTTAGTAGGGTCTATCCAAGGTTGAGCTCCGTAGACAATGGCAAGTGCCACGGCAGTCGATGCACCCCAGCATGTCCACTTGATCCAAGGGCAGATCTTGACCTGCTTGCCTCTCGTGATGTGCAAAAAGTAACCCAACATAATGCCGACGAGGTAGGGACCCACGCGAGTCCATGGCTTATGGTAGACAATGTTCAGGTAGTCCGTGACCCTGTCACACAAAAAGTCTTTACAGTTCTCACCATGGTAACGGAGGTGGCAAGTACTTGAGCAAACCATACTGAAGCTTACGGGGTGAAAGGAGCGAGTGTGGGCTCCAACTCCTTGTAGTAGGTCAGGAGAAAGTTAGTCAAGAGCGTTCCGAAGCTTGCAAGGGCTACCAATGCAAAGTCCACTACTTTCCATCGCCAAAGGGGGTAAATTACAAGGGGGGAGAGGATGAAAAACTGCATGTCATTGGCCAAATACCATGTTTCTCCGTGACACTACCCTCAAATTAACAACAAAATAATTTTGAGCTCCATCTACACCTTGTTTGAGCCGCCATGCTGTTTTCTGTCAGAATTTTACCATAGCTGTTTCATTGTAGCTGACTAAATTGTTGATGTAGATTAAATTGTGCCACCAGTTGTGCTGACAGTTGTTGCTTTCCGTTTCCAGGGCTATCCACAGAGGGCTCTTACCAACGTAGGGAAGTAATGTTGCAAGTATACCGATGAAGATGGCATAGGTGGGTGTCAGTCTGGAGTGAAATGCGTGACCATTCGCAATTATGTCTGTGTAGAATATTCTTAACCTTGCTTCAAAGTCGATGTCAACTTCAATATAATGTCTCACCTCAAATAGCGATGAAGGTACATGAGGGGAAAATTGACCTTGCCCTTCCTCTTGTCTAATTGATGGAACAGGTTGTACGCCACAAGGCAGCCGCTCATTACAAAGAAGGTGTCAACCGCTATAGACGAGTTCAGTACCGGGGACAATGTCCAGTTATCCCACACCTGTACAGGTGATCAGGTTATTTTTTGCAATAGTAGGAATGACAGGGGGCTTAAAGATTAATAGTTGCAGTTGCTTACGGTAGAAGCGTCGACCAAATTCCACGTAAACTGATGGAGCATTAGAAGCCAAGTGTGACCGAGAATGACCCAGCTCATGCTTAGAAATCGGAGACCGTGGAGGCAACCGAGGCTCCCTTCTGGAGCGGTCGTTGCCACAACTTTTTGAATGTTTGTGTACAAGGAAAAGGCCACGAAGATTTTTATCAACCATCCCACCTCTATCAAATATATGTAAGCATTTCAACATCAAATTCATTTTGGGCTTTCTTAATAGCTCTTTCTACGCAGAACGGACCTTGTGGAAACTCCAATTTTTGCACATAAAGTACGTCCAGCAGGGTCCCCAGGATCAAAAATATTCCAATGATGCTTAAAATCGCTCTGAAAGAAAAAAACAGCAGCTGCACTAAAGCAAGTAGAAGCAGGGCATTTTACGCATTAATTTGACCATTGAATCTGGTTGACCATGATGACCATGTTTTAGTTGACTTACATCATAGCCTTATCCCCACCATCAAAATCTTCCTTCTCATCAGTATAACAATTTATTATACCACCCAGCCCTACAATTTCGAGCAAATTGTTCACCAAAGCTGTAGTATCTGCTGTGGAGCAGGACGACGGAAAACACATTCCCACCAATGGATTTGATAGTACGCCGTAGGCATTGAACATCCCTTGCTAAACGGCAAAAAAGACAGGTGCACTTTAGCAACTCGGTCATTCGGTACGAGGTAATTGTTACAAGCAAATAATTTCAATTAGTGATCCTACGATAAGACCGGGAATATCTTCAATCTTCCGGGCAGAGATTGGTCCTGTATCAGGATCACGGATACCTCCGCTTGCTCTCAAACCACCTAATTGGTCCAACATTTCTGCAGGAAACACATACATGGAACAGTAGCTTCCTTTATAGATTTGCTGTGACCCGTTTGTTGCTCGGACCTGAAGGCACTCGTGGAAGTCCCCGGGTTCTGCCGTATGACCTGCCAGGATCCCACTGGGAAATTTGCCCCAGGAGTCCACCACTGTAAATCCATAAGACTAATTAGAAGTAAGCTAAGGAATATTAGCATTTCACAGCCTGTAAGCAGTTCTACAGGGTCTCATTCTTACTTTGTAGCAGCCAATCCTCCGGAAGTTGACCAGCTGCAATTGATGCAACCAATTCATTCAAAGAGTAAATGACGTGCTGGATGCAAACTTCTGACACATTTTCCGTGGCTCTGTACAGCATATCCTCCCTGTCATAGGGGTCAAGACTGACGAATTCCTGTATAAAGGGCGGAAGTATAGACTCCAGAAACAGTGTCTTGAGTTTTTCAAAATTTTCGTCACTTTGTCCAAGTCCATGGTGACCGAGGGAAATGTCTCGATTTTGAAAAAAATCGCTTATTGTATTTGAATGAATCTGCCCACTCCCAAAACATACTAAAGTCGTTAGTAAAAGCACGACTGGAAGTAGGTGATCCATGGCGAAAGAGGGGGGGTCCACGTACAACTCTTAAGTACAACTCCCTACAAGTATGAGAAAACAGATACTTTTTTTGTCAAAAATGTTCAAGACAGTTGAATTGGCCTGTCTTCAATTCTCCTACTGCACTTGAAATTGCAGGTAATAATTTATAATCGAACATCGAACGGAGATAGCCATAATCAATGGAACGTGGTCGACTCAGGCAGCACAATGTCTTTAACGGCCTTTGTATACTATCTCTCCGCCTGTCGAACCAACATGAACACCTCTGATTATCTTACATACAACTGATTGACTTATGTAATTGAATCTCTTGATCGTAGAATGGTATCAGTATTATACCTTTTATGTTCTTTAACAATACAAGGCGACGTCATCCAACCCATGAAGGTGGTACTACTAAGATGCAGTTTATGAGGTGTAAAGAATAAAGAATTAATTGAAAAAAATAGCTAAAAGGAGGTTTCAGTCTCCATCTGAGGGTTTGTAACAGGTGTGAAGTGGTAAGAGTTTCGAGAAAAGGGTGTTTTCTCACCTTATGTTACTAACCCCCGTTAAAAAAATGGCCAAAAGGAGGTTTCAGTCTCCATCTGAGGGTTTGTAACAGGTGTGAAGTGGTAAGAGTTTCGAGAAAAGGGTGTTTTCTCACCTTATGTTACTAACCCCCGCCAAACTTTAGGGTTGTAAGAACTGGCGTTATGCCCCAACCGAGTTTTCGTCATTAAAAAATGCTTTTCACCCGACGTTTCTTGGCCAAAACAGGCACGAAGCGGTGAAAGAACGGAATTAAAGCACATTTTGCTTCACCCACTCTTTTGGGTCAGAGGTCAGAGTACCGATCGATGTGCTTTTGTTTGATTTGGCCTTTAACGACTCCATTAATTGAAGGATCGTATCACCCCTTAGGGTAGCTACCGTGCAGGTTTTGTATGCAGGCAGAACGGCTTACAACTTCTATTTGATAACATGACTTTCTGCTTGGTGAGCGCTCCCCACGTTACAGATTCAATATTTGATCTCACCTCCAAAGGAGAAGTTCTTTATCAATGCGACTTGTTTGCAGAAAATTAACAGTTTGTCAATATAATTCTTCAGACAGGATTCCTCTACACCTGTTTCGAGTTATTTATGGAGAGTAAACAGCTGTATTATCAAGTCAAAATTTGTTAATTACGAACATTTATCAATCGCCTTCTACTCTGTCAATACCATAATGTTTATTTTGTGTAGCTTTTATTTACATTTGAAACCTTAATTATCAATTGCTGACAAGTCATTTTTTTGCAAAAGCTCTCATAAAAATTAGGGATGGTTGCAAGTGGCCTTCTTTGTTTTCGCTTCCAGTCCGAAAACCATGACACCAACAGCTTACACAAGAGTTTCAGAAAACTACAGAGTATGTGCTAATGAATTCTGATTACACTAATCCACCTAATCAAGTTACGTATGTTCATCTCGTATTTACCCCTGCGTTTGCTGAGTGTAATTATGCACCTCATACTCTTGAGTTTCTCACTCGTTTATTGATAGCAGTGTTCAACAAAAGTGCAACGGGATGGTTTCTCCCATGTTAGTTCGTTGAATCGATTTTACCTGAAAGCCAGTAAGCACCACAGTAATTGACAAGGAGCCCGATCCGTTGTCGTTGACTGCCGTTCAAATGATAGAATCGTCAGCGCGAGAAACCAAATTCTTTCGGTTTAAGAAAGTTCGCTCTGAAAAAAGTACGCTGGAAGTTCTTTGACAGTGTTACTAAAACCCGCCAGGCCAATGTACCGTTGTCCCACGTCACTAAAGTCAACACCGTTAGCTTTAACCCGAATCATCAGGGGTCCAATTCAGAAAATATTATCATGAAGAAAACAACTCCAATTCAACGAATTAGTCAAAAATTTGTAAAAGTTGAATCGATTCAGGATAATGATATCAGTGCACTGGACAAATCTCAAATAGTCCTCGACCAGTTACTAGGATTTTACCAACGAGTATTTGCACTCAGCTCATTCATAGGTACCGTGCCTTATAAATGGCCAAGGGATGATCCCAGCCCCTCGTACTCGGAAAACAGATTCGCTGTAAGGATTTGGAAATTTTGGATTTCGTATTACCTAGCAACGATACTGTTTGCAGTAGCCAGGATACAAACCCAATTTCAAAGTGGTAACTCTATCGTGAATACGCTCTACGCCTGCGTAACAACAATCAGTTACGTTTTCTCCTTACCTGCCTACGGGACTATTATTTTTGATTCACATGAGACTTTGGTCCACTTCCGGCGCTGTATTAGCTTTTTCAGGAAATATCAAGGTAATTTTTCCCTGTATTTTCTCAGCACTAGTTTAATTTCTCTTTACCACATTCGGCATCATCTTTACATAGTAATCTTAGAATCAATAAAATGTTTTACTGCCATTTCAGAGACCTTATCCAAGCCCTACGCCCCCTTGCGATTGGTCAAAATCTACGCCGTCTTAATACCACTAATGGGAATATCCTGGGGCATTGGCATGTTAAGCGTAGTTGGCGCTGCTTTCTTTGTTCCCAAAGCGAAAACAAGTCCTACGTCACTGCTCTGGGACTTGGGCTACGGTCCTTATATTGAAAATTGGTTGCCTTTAAGAACCGCAGCCGGAGCTGCTAACGCTCTCCTGCTGGCCTTCATGTACTTCGGTATGTGGTCCTTGGCGCTGGTCAAAGGGCTCATCCTCATGGCAGCCTTTGTTCCGACCTCGCTAACAGTTTTGGACATAATCAAGTTAGTTCAATTTGAATCCAAAAGTTTCAAAAAAGCAAGTCTGATTTAATATTTTCAATTACAAACTGCAGGTCACAAGAGTACGAAGCTGATGCCCGACTTGGTCTTTGTATAGCACCACATCGCGTATACCTTGAACTGATGGTCCTTACCAAGGAATTCAACACGATAATGGCGTTTCTTATTGCCGGAACCCAGTTCATTGTTACTGCAGGAGCAGTTGTTTGTACCTGTATTGCCATTAGATCCGATGGTTCTTGGGGTTTCGTAGCAGGTGTTGTTGGTTTCACCGGCCTTTGCGTCAATAATCTGTATTTTTTACATACTTTCAAGGACGGGTGAAAAGTCTTTGAAATTGCTCCAATCATGGAAAATGGCGACAGCCACTGCTGGTTATGGGAGGGAAAGGAAACTCTTTTTGAGGACCTTGACCCCTTTGTGGATTCGTGTTGGTACACTATACAGCATTGGAAATGGGTCACTGACTAAGCTGTGTCAAATTACATTCGATAGGGTTGTTGATGGGCTTTTGCTCACGTATTAGGATCGAATCTCTTCAATAACTTGTAAACTCGATGAAACAATCTGCGACGACGCTCCTTTGTCGTTTACCACCCGCTAATGGTCCTGACTAATAGGGTTTGGGATTTTCTACATTTGTTCACAAGTTAACGAACAGTCCAGAGGGTACCTTACCTGAGGTACTTGAAAGCATCAAAAGCAAGAGGAAGATTCTACCAAGGAATTACAATGGTTCTCAAGACATCGATTGACATCTGTGGATACAGGCTGGGGCCATGTACTGCATGAGTAGTTTACAATGTGTCAAATTACCTTCGATAGAGTGGCTGATGGACGTTTTTTGACTTGCTGTGCAGTTTTTTCTGTATTTCTTAAATGACACATTCCTAATCACAGGCACATTCCATCTCAAAATCGAACCTGAGTTTTCTCGGATACAGTTAAGAGACATTTCTTCAAGCAATTAACTTCAATTTTCAATAGCTAAGCAATAAAAGCAGAAAATTTATGACAGTTTCATGGATCCTCTTCGTAGTTTCAGCATTCACAGGCGCGAAACATCCAATCCTCAGACCGCAAGGTAACAAGCTAGCGATTTGACGCCTCAAAATGGCTGACCTTTCTCGACGTACCATTTGCGGTTCCTTCAGTGAGGCTCTCAGATGAACGATTAATTTCTCACTGGCATGTTGCAACTTACCGACTTCCGTGTACATGACGGTAATTATGAACAGGACAAAACTGTCAATTGCCACAATCAAGTAGAACAGCTCGGGTCTTATACGCGGGTCTCCATGCATCGTTAGGCCGATGTAGGAGAAGAGGACGAGCGTGATGATTGCAAAGACTGTGGTCATGGGAAAGAAAAATGAGTAGGTTGCCTCCACCGCCATTTGGTTGACAAGCCACACAGACCGGTAAAGCTTTACGCCCACACCTGTGAGGATCTTCCCTTGACTCCGATCGTTGCACTTTCTAAAAAACGAAAACAAGCGTTGCTACTTGTTTGCCGCAGTGCAAAATCTGCGAGCGAAAAGTCTGCTATTTTCTCAGAGGATCATTGACTGACTTACCGAATAATTTTGATTGCTCCCTTGCAGCCGTATACGAAAATGATGGCCGCTGTCACCATGTAAACGATACTGAGGACTCCGGCCACACACACAAAGGTATGCCAGGATACCATGCACGCGTAGGCGACTTTGTACGGTTTCCAGCTTTCGGGTAACAAGTAGAAAACATGAGCAGGCAAGTTCGGTCTAAAGACGAATAGAACAATGACTATGGGACCTGCAAAAACTTCCACGATGATGGTAAGGTAGGTCAATGTTGACAGGGTCAAGAACGACTTTTTCCACGAGGTAGCGCCAGAAGCTCCGTGTTCTGTAAAAATTGATTGATTATGATTCACAACTTTAATGAAATGCCATCTGCAATTTGCGAACTTACTGTAAAAAAACACTGCGTTGTTTTCAATAGAACTGATAATTTTCTGTAAGGTACGGCGATGCTTCAGCGTTGTGTAAGACATGATGAATGCCACCAGCATCATGCAAAAGTAGAATACTACGAACGCAGTCCGGAAATTGATTCCCTCTTTGGGCATGAATCGAATCATCTGTCTGGTTTCGAAAACCACGTAAAAGAATAACCCCATGCATGCAGTTGTCTGGACAAAAGTTTGGAGCGCATTTGTCCAAAATCCTAAACGCAAAATCTGAAAATGGCCGTCTGAAACAAGGATCTGCCGTACTATGAATGGGGTAAATGTGTAGTTTCGATCCTAGTGTTAGGTTGAGTCGGACACTGGCGTTAAACACTTTCTCGTTAAAAATTGCATTGTATAGCCTTTCCAGCGGCTGAAAAATACTGGCCGATCGTAACTGGTTGCGAATTTTAAAAGACGGCGCTGAAAAATTAAGCTTCTCTTTGTTCGTTTTGAACGCCATTGTGATGTAGTGTCTAAAGGGTATCCATAAAGTCAATTAGCGAGAAACGGCACAATATTCGCATCAATAATGGCTCGAACTGTAGACGATCATTCCCAATAGTATTTGACTGATGAGTGGATCCATGCTATGGGGTTTCAAGCATGGTGCGATGAACACTATCACTGCCATTGATTATTTCTGCACTAAAAGCCACACTGTCATTGAGTTGATTTCCTGTTAACAAAGATCACCTCCAGATTGTACCAATCGACATTTCTTGACAGAACTGTCAATTTTACCGTAATTGTTTAACGACCGTTAGCAGGTGTTGAACACAGAATCCTATGTCATGTACTGTATATGGTGAGTTTATCCAGCTAAGCTTACTCCAAATCTTCGCTACAAAAATGAAACTTGTACCTCAGAAAATATTACTTCCGTCTAAAAAACGTTATCACAAGATGGTGACGCCATGGCGCAATGAATACCTGCACATTCATTGGACCAAGTACCTGCTCCAGTTGCCAAAGGACAAACAGAGGAGAGAAGAACAAGTGTAAGAATCTATTTGGATTTGTCCGATTGGAACTTACATGAACACTGGACTAAATAGTTCTAATGATAACTTGTCAACGTGGATATGCTACACACTTTATCTCCAGCCCTAATGCTTGACTGATTTAATTTATTTCAAGTATATGAACAGCCCCTCAGGCTGTCAGGATCCAATGTAAGACCTGTTTATGAAAAATAAAACTCCAGTCGTCTTATTCCTTCCTGATACAACATCAACCTGCAAAAGCAGGAAACGAAAAGTTTTGTAGTAATGACAAAATGTATGGTATTTTCGCCTTTCAATTTCTTGAGAGAGCAATCATCACGTCTGTTCTATTGAATATCGTCTTTTTCATCCACTGAAGGAGTGCCCAGAATATGGGCTGCAGCAATTTTGCATTCACAATTCACAGAGCCGACATTTTCATATGTATTAGAAAACGACAGGAATAACAAAAGCGTAAAATTAAACAGCATGCATCTAGCTTTAAGACACGGATAAGGGGATACAATGGATAATTACTGAAATTATAAGTACGAAATACTGTCAGTCATATGCCGCACATTAAGGCGTTTAATTACCTATCAGATATGGTGTAATACGGCCTGGAGCTGAGTATTTTCTTTCAACATGAGGTTGTAACTGTCCAGGCAATACTAAGCTATTATAGAGTGACTATCTCTCTGCTAAATCGATAAGGACACAGTAATAACTCAGTACAGTAATGAAATGCTGGTAAATAGTCCAAATGAACCCACTTGAGGTTAAAGTCACCGTAACCAGGTCATACAAAGTCAATTTAGACGACGACTAGGTCGTCGGGTAACCTAAGTAGTTCCGCAATAGCAGCAGAAAATTTATGACAACTTCATCGATCATCATCTTGGTTGCAGCATTTACAGGTGAGAAATACCCTAACCTCAGGCCACAAGGTAACATGCTGGCGATTGGACGTCTCAAAATGGTTCAATTAAGTTTGATCGGTTTTCCGTCTTCGATTCTCTCAACGAGGCTCTCAGATGAACAATTACTTTGACACTGGCAGGTTGTAACTTACCCGTTCCAGTGTACATGACGGTGACAATGAACAGAACAAATTTGTCAATTACAACAATTAAGTAGACCAGCTCCGGTCTTATGCGCGGATCTCCGTGCATCGTTAGGCTGATGTAGGAGTAGAGGACGAGCCTTGATGCGTGATAACTGCAAAAAGTGCGTTTATTGGATAGAAGAATGAATTGATTCCTTTTTTGGGTATGATAATCGGATCATTTGTCTGGTTTTGAATACCATGTAGAAAAGTACCCCACTCCTGCAGTGGTCCGACCGAATGTTTGCAGCCATTTTGTCCAGAACTTGAGGGTCAAGACCTGATTCCTGCCCCCTAAATCATGCACCGCAGGGGTGCAAATGGGATACATGTACAATTTAGAACCGAATGTTAACTTCATCAGAGTTTTTCCAAAAACCGAAGAAGTCATTTCGAATTCATTGAGCTGTGTCGAAATTGAATGTCGATGTCTCGTTGGGTTGGTATCCTTAGTCCTTCGACTTCATCAAGGCATTCGTTCATGACAGGATCTAAGTAGATGTTCACGGCGGGACTTACGTACTTTTCTAATGGCAGGGACCATCCAGAAAAGTACACGCGTTCATCAAATCCTACTAAACAAGTCGGATTAATGGAGAAAAACGCTTTGTATAGCAATTTGCGAGACTGCAAACAAGTCATCTTGAACACTGACGTTAGCCATGTCTGCTTCAAGTGTCAAGCCTTAGTTAAGATGAATTTGAAGAAAGAACACCTGCTAATTGCACCTGCTGGCCTTCCTCGCCACAAAACGGTAATTATTCAACGATTGATTCACGACTGTTATCAAAACGTTCAGCATGAATTACTTGTCACACACTGTAAACGGTAGAGCCAAACTAAGTGTTTCATGTTCCATAAAATGGTAAAAGATTGCTTCAATTTTTCCTTTCAACATAGAATTTGTACAACAAAATTGCACCTGAACTCCTACGGAGCGTTACTCCATGACATATCTTATGAAATAGACAGACACTCCTGACCAACCAGGATATAACTTGCGTCTCATTTTGGTGTCGTTTAAATTTATGGTTCATGGTCATTCGTACTGTCAAAACCTATTATGCTAGGCTGTAGGAATTTAACAGCTATCAAACATCACCGGATAAACCTTTTTCACCTGCCTACTATCAACCATTCTGTGTAACTTGTCAACACAATTGCGCCTTATACTTCATTTCATTTATTACAACGATTCAGTCATACGTAGTTTTGATTTTTATTATGCGATCTCGTAGGAAGTCAAGTAACTTCAATTGAAGCATACATAATGAATGTGTCCTTCAGTTTAGTCGTTGTAATACAGTTTGAACTTTTTCGCACTGACGTCTTCCAAGCCGGACTGTTGTGCGAGTAATTCTAAGGTAATTCAAAGCGGTTAGCATGCATTTGAAAACAAACTAGTCAATTCATGTCCAAGTCATATGTGTTTACGAAAGCTTTCTCCAGCTCCGGCAATTTCATAAAAGTCGTGAGGTAAATACAATTACTCATCGAATCATTCAAATCAAGTTATTTTCAAAAACCTCATGTACAATCTCATTCAAACGCTGAAGAGCCCGCGGGCTATTGCGCAATCTCGAAACGTTTTTCTT
>VRMD01003219.1:0-11395 GCA_009872375.1 Sminthurides bifidus | reverse complement strand
AGCTACACTGCTCTAACAACTTCAATGGAGGCAAAAGAGCCTGCACAACCCGCAAGACCTCAACCTCATTACCTCAAGAGTCAGCTGTAAATTACAAGATTTGCAATGACCAACTTTACGTTTTTCGATGGTAATAACACGAATTTTCCATATCAGAAGGAAGACAATTTTCAGTTTCTCTACACACTCAAAGTCTGCCTTAGGAGGAAGTTCATAGCGCATGTTTCCTTCGTTGAAGCGTGTCTTATATCTTGGCAGTTAAACGTACTACTCTGTTTCAATAGCTTTTCCTTAAGCGTTCATCCGTACGACAAAAACCAGTACTTGAATACACTCAGCGACTCACATTGTCAGCGCTAAGTCAGACCTACGTAATATATGTATCATAACACATCTTGCAACTCAAGCCTATAGACTAGCTCATTGTCTTCGTTTTATTGCTGCAAGCGTTTCTGCTATGCATGTGCTCGTCTCTTGTCAAGACGACGCTGCAATAATGCTGACAGCTGAGGGAACAGCGTAATAGCTGACAACTGACAAGTGAGTTAAGTTGCCCTCTTCCTCTTTGACATGGACGAGTGCACGAAATGGATTTAATAGCCGCTGCTTCCACGGAGTTAACGCTGGCAGAAGCGCTACAGCAGCGTCGAATACAAACCACACAACTCATACAATATAAACCAAAGTCTCAACTCTGAAGCCAGTTAACATAGCTCGCATACTCATGACTCTAACAGACGTGTTACTGCACTAAACATTAAGCTGCACTACGGCTACAGTTCATGAAGCCTTTGCATCATCACGTTTCACATTCACTTGCTTCTACACAGCGCATTATCGGCCTCATGCACATCGAAGGACCGACTGAAACGACTAGTAGATAGATCTGACGCTTCTGCTTTCTTATCTCTACAGGTGAACAAGCTTATCAAGTGTTCTGATAGAAGTACATATTTGGTTCCAACAGGGCTACTCCGTCTTGTCTATGCTGTTTTCAGCCCTCCAGCCTGTGGTCATAAGCGTCAAAAGATACTCAAGCTCTACGCTGCAAAGTTGTGCATATGTAATGCAGCCTTCGTAATGCTCATTAACACGGTACATAAAGGAGAATGCAGCACTAATAGTGTAATAGTCCTGCAGTGGGATCAAAGAAGCGCCTGCAAGTTTAGAATTCTTGTTCCTTTATATGCTGGCATTCATTCGATAGCATGCCAGGTCTTTTGCATTGCAATATTTACGAGATCTGAGTAAAACTGTTACAGGATGAGCATCTGCTGAGCCATCTGCAGCGTTCGCCATTTTTCGCTCCCACAACAAACCTTCGGTCCTTTCCTTTCTCACCTCGCTTAGTCAGTTGATGCTGTTACACTAAGCAGATTCATGACATACCCGCGTCTGAGTGTGAGTACCAAATTGCATGCTGCAAATCCATTCAGAAATATCTCATCACTCCATGCTTACCAACCTTTATCACAGACTGGAACTATTATCGCCTTAGTAATTCTACAGAAATTTGCGACCAGGTATGCGATAAGCTAACTGAAACGAAACGCTGAAACGCTGTTGTCACACCCGATAAGCGGGCAGTTTCGTTAGGATGCTACAATATATCAAATGTCGATTCTGTACAGTCATGCAGAACGCAAATTCCCAGCCTCAAAGTTAATTAAGATATTAAGTGCCACATGTGATAACGAACGGCAGCAGATTCAACATGACTTTAACAAGCGGCTTGTCAGCAACGCAACGCTTGTACACGAAAATTCTTATGACGCTTCGCTGTCAGGCTAACATGACTTCTTTCGAAAGTGTTACACTTTTTACGCACGACAATCCACGCACTCTACGCACTTTTGTCTTTAGAATCTCATCGTAAGGCCTACCTAGTATCAACACCTCGAGCTTGATACGTACGCAATATCGTTTGAAGCTCAAGCTTTCGCCTTCAAGCTGTAATATGGCTTCAGTCCAAAAGAGATGTGTTGGAAAGAAGAAGAGTTGGTTGCCTTAAACAGTCATCCCGCGGAGGTACTGCTTGTAAGAAAAGCTTCAGTNGATGTGTTGGAAAGAAGAAGAGTTGGTTGCCTTAAACAGTCATCCCGCGGAGGTACTGCTTGTAAGAAAAGCTTCAGTGCCCAAAGCACTACTTATGACGAGCGATAATGCTCAGCCTGGTCTATTGTGCAACTTGAATTGTGGTTCCCTCGTTCATTATAAGGATTTTATGGCCCTTTTTCCCGCATGCAATGCCACGGTAACACAACATCCACATGTACCTGACAAGAAAGGTCCTTACTGCGTAGATGACTCGTAATAAAAAATCAGCTTGCTTCGCACTATACTTCCAACAAACTCCAACAGAAGCGTAACCGTGCTGGGCCTTTTGTTCATACCATGTGATTTTCCCTAAAGAGGCTTTTTTCCCTTCCCTAGGTTTCACATCACTCTACACTACGTTGTTTTAGGACTTCAAATGACAGAACCACCTTTAAATAGAAACTCGGCCTGTCATTAAAAGTTAACCACTTCAGTAGATCAGCAGCCTTCCAATGATCCACGGCACAACAAATCCGATCCACGTCCGGAACCAATGCCAATCATTCAGGCTCACAGACTTTTGCGAATGGCGCTTCCACATTGCTTTAAAACCTTAAGCTAGGCTACACGTTAGGCCTTTCATGGGTTAGATGAGATAAAGACAAAAACACTGCAGTACAAACGAGTAACAGCAGTGATACACTCTTTTCTTCCGCACTGGTGTGGCCCGAACGAAGGGAATCTGGCAAATTCATAGCCGCTGCCAAAAACGGAATCCTGTTTACCCTTCAATGGATTCTTGAATGATACCAAAACTATATGTTAAGCTGAGACATGGCATCTTCTAATATGATCAGTTGCTCCCTGTCAATCCGAAATACTGCTCTAATGAATCAGAGTAGCCAGACAAAAGTAAAAATGTCATAAAAGTTAGCATTACCTCGAAACGACCATAGGGCATAAGCACTTCACGGACTTTCTGGCTTCTGGTTAAGATCATGTCATCTGGAAGCAGGCACGCCAGCAATGCAATCTCGGTTACCATGACGCTGATTCCCAAAGTTGATTTGTAGATCAGACAACAGCAGTATCGGTGATTCCACCCACTGCAAGGTAAATAACAACAATTATGCCATCCTTTCCCATTTACGTAGATTTTTGCATTAGCTCGTATTACCATCCTACAGCAATGCTGTATTTACGGGGCTCTCCCTCCTGGATGAGTCTACGTGCTTCAAGATAACCCATCCTCTATCAGAACGGTGCTAGGTTAGGGTTCCTAATGCTCCAACTTCGACTACACCCATTATGTTTAACAGCCGTCTGAAAATAATAAAAGCATGATTTAATTCTCAAATTCATCTCATTTATCTACTATGTCTTAATTTCTTACAATTTCAGCACATCTCCCGAACTGTCCCAACGCTCCAACTTCGGCTACACCCATTATGTTTAACAGCCGTCTGAAAATAATAAAAGCATGATTTAATTCTCAAATTCATCTCATTTATCTACTATGTCTTAATTTCTTACAATTTCAGTACATCTCCCGAACTGAAACCCCAAACCTACCACTATTTATTTCAGGAATTTTACAGAAACCGATGCATTCGGAGGTTTCTTCCTGTTACTGCCTCAGCAATTGGCGAAACTTGCGCCATTGAACGTAAAAATCTTATTAGATTGTCGTAAGCTGCTCCAGGCTGACATCACGCCATAGATTTCATTCACATCCGATTTTTAATTACAATTAAATCCAAATCCGAATCATGCATCGAGCACAGCTGATTCATGACGATACGTGGAATTTCCTTTCGTGCCCCCAGACTAGGCGTATGTAGCTATTGTGTGAATGAATGGGAATCGCTAGCAAATGTGTTCAGTTCAGATGTACATGTACGATACACAGTGGTATTCATGACGATGCGTGAAATTTCCTTTCGTGCCCCCAGACTAGGCGTATGTAGCTATTGTGTGAATGAATGGGAATCGCTAGCAAATGTGTTCAGTTCAGATGTACATGTACGATACATACACAGTGGAATCTGCCTTGGGAGGGGAGGTCTTGTGCACGGCTAACCGCACAATCTTAGCCGCTTCGCAGGTGGTTTACTCTAACTGTTTCTACACCAGCGGCGCAATGCTAGTTTTGCTAGTCGCAGGCGCAGGATCTAGAATTCTCATCAGTTTCAGAGCCACATACCACAGAGGCAAGAAAGTCCATTGCTTGTATTGAAATAACTCACATAGGTTGCTTTGCACTTGGAAATGGAAGAGAATCTAGCCACTGCCCGGATATAGAAAAGTACACGAACGGGATTAAAACTGAAAATGTATGTTTTTAGCCATATATAAGCTTGAATTCATGAGCAACTTATTTAAATTAATGAAATCATTTGGAAAAGGCTGATTAAAACGGTGAGTTTTGTACGTCCAAGTCGTAAAATAAGCTCCTTCAGAAGGATCTAGGTAGGCGGCGGATGAAGTGAGAGCTACACGGCCATATATAAATGAGCTGAGCTTGGCTCTGAAACTTCAGTATGTCAAGAGCTGTGACAGCGAGTGAAACTGCACTCATGAAGTACGTAAGACTTTAAGCATCTTATAAGCAATGCATGCTGCATTGAGGGAGTCAATGCTGAAGCGTAAAGCAGTAAATAGGGTCCTGCAGGCAAAAGTGAGCCCGTGTTAAAGAATAGGAAGAAGACAGCCAATCAGGTAGCAGTGAGGAGAGGCGTGTAGCGTTGCTTCTGCAACGTTTTGTGCTGGAGGTGAAGCAGTGTTAAGAGTAAGAGTATTGGGCTTCTGTTTAACGTTAGCTAACTTTGGATCAGGGGTTATTTTTAGGAATTTGGAAATTTTTAAAGTCAGTCTTCCTTATATCACCATTTTTGTGCTCCTGTTACTGGAAAAAGTGCGAGACTTGGCGTTAATTTCCTTGTGCAGGCAGATAGTCACGTATCAGCGAAAATTATTAGTCAAACATAAGTTCATGAGAATTTAGCCGAATATCAGACACTGATTGAGTAGACATTTGACCCAGGATTACAGCAGGTTGATAAATGCTAAGCATAGATTTGACTCTGTTCGTATTCGTATTCGTACTTGAGTTAAATTATTTGGTAAATTTTCCATCGCTAGCTTCCCTGTTGAAATACGGGCTCGTAATAGTGAACTGGGAATGAGTTTATTTTTAGAATTTTTCGTCAGCAGCTGTTCTACTACAAACAAACCTAGGTTTTCACGCACAAGTGTTCAATGTTTAGTCAAATATTTAAATTTTGGGCGTTATCATCCACCACAGCCTGTAGATAATTCGGATTTAGTGACGACAAAGCCTGGTGGCAAAGTCAATGAGCGTTAGTTAATTGGCATGTTCTGTTTGTGTTTGCAGGTCGATACAGTTTTCGAAAACCAGGAATCATTTTGAGCACTTGAAGAAATTGGATCAAGCGGAGCGAAAGTTGTTGAAAAAGAGAAGACGGAAAAAGCTAGAACACTCCTGAGAGCTTCATTGTGTGATGGAAGTTGAACAAGTTGACGGAACGTTGAGAAGTAGCAGTGTGCTCTTGGCCGGAAAGCAAGTTGAAGCGGCGGCTGAGATTGTGAGATTTGCTGCTGGAGATGCCTCTACTGACGAAGTGGACAGAGGCTTGAAGACGGTGGTTGTTGGTGAAGAAGTGCGTGGATTGGGTGACAGTGGCGTAGATAGCTCGAGAAGCAACGCAGGACAGGTTGCAAAAGGTCAGTATGCTGGACCAAAGCGCTCAATTTCACTCTACCCTCATCATCCCTACAACCCTCCAGCTCACTCGAATCCGAAGAAGATAATTGGTGGTGGTGGTGGCCGTGGCAACAGAAGACGCTCCTTGCCTCAGAATTCATCCACGCCGATGTCATCGTCACTGCCGTCACTGGGCACAAGGCACTCGACTGGTGAGGACTGGCCTGGCGGTGGTGGGAACCAGCAGCATGTGAGAAATTCGCGAAAGATGCGACGCTACCATAAAAAATTGAGCAAAAGACTGAGGCGGGCTACGCAAGCTGCTCCGAACAATAATAACGAGTTCCTCATGCAAGAGCATGACCACCTGTATCACTTGGACGACGATGATTCCAACTCCGATGAGCAGCAGGGGGGTCAGGGGCACGTTCTCCGCCAGCATCGGTACTCATCATCTCCTGAGGAGGATGAAGAGGACTTCCTTGCAAGAGACTTTTCCAATACCTACGATGTCGTTCATGCCGAAAGACTGTTTAGTATGAGTAAGAATCAGCTTATTCACGAGTACCAGATGATGGAGGAGAGAGTGGAGTATCTGGAGAACAAGCTGCGATGTGCGTTGCTGGAACGGGGTCGTGGCGCTGAGGGGATCGAGCTCGAGGATGAGGTCAATGAAGATGATGACGCTGTCATGTTTCCAGTTTCCAGAGACGACTGCTCGTCCACAGGGTCTAAGTCAGATTCCATCCCGGTTCCCAACTCGACAACGCACGGTCACTATGATAGCAATCATTGTAACCTAAGTGATTCTGATCTTCTCATTAGCAGTAGTAGCAGTAGCCTTAGTGCCAATCAGTACGCTTCCCAATTATCCAGCAGTCGCAGCTCCATACCTGCTGAGGAGCAAGACGCTGAAGATAACTCAGTGGATATTTAAAGGACTTCATTCTCGCCTCCTTCCCATTATTGATCTTTCTCGGATGGAATCATCAAGTTTTCATGAATTGTAAACGATTCCTATTCTTACATGCATCAGCAAGTCCTTCCGCTGTACTTCAGTCTTATGGAAATTATCCCTTTTGTATTGAGATGTAGCATGCAGTCTTGACTTTTTCTTTCGTTGGATCTAGAGAGAGAGTTTTACAACCTCGGTTGATTTTAGATGACACCGTTTAGTTGTTATTTTGCAGACTTGAATGATGATGTTCATTGTTTCTAGACGCTTGATCCATGAAATGATGAAATGACTATGGCAGAACGTTAGGACACACTCAGGTTTTAGTTGTTGTCAGGAAACCTGTGCTGGCGTGAGTTGATTATTGTTTGCGTTCGGAGTAGTAGTTTCAGTAATGTGACTTGACCGGAAGAAAGTAGCCTCAGTCAGTGGGGTGAAAGCATATGAAGGTGGCACCAAGCCCATATGTTAAGTATGGTGCAAACGAGGTACAAAATTTAAGCATGATGTAACGATACATGTATGCGTAGTTTTGTAAAGTCTAGTGATTTACTTTAGCAAACCAAATCGTACAGTATGGAGACCTGAATCGAACGCGTTTAATTTTGTCCTTGTTGCAATACCATTCTTGTTATTTTCGTATATACCTGTGTGCATATGATATTGTTTTTAATTGTCGTTCGTGTATCCGTCATAATTAAAGTCCTGAATGAATTTGTTAGTCAAGCATTAAAAGGCTCGCGAGAATCTCTACTAGAAAAGTTAATCGCCCTTTGATTTTGCATGAGGTGCAGGTGCATCAGAGTTGTTTCAATTGCAGAACTGGTACGTTATTGTCCTGAATCACTAATTTTTTCATTCATGTCAAGCCAAAACTCCGTGTACTTTCTGTACACTGCACTGCACTGATCATTTGCAAAACGCTTATTAAACGTAGGCAACTGAATGTAAGGGAGGGCCAGCGAGTTCCGGTTTCTCATACTTTTAATCATATAAATTGGTTGCCGCAAGGTGTGCGGTAATAGTTGGTTAAGTAACTAGCGCTTGTGTCTATAAATACCTCATGGTTAAGTCAGCGATTAGAGTATGGTAAAGACTGATTAAGAAATTTGAATAGCTGCTCACTGGTTGCTTATGGTAGTAATATGTGTCATGTGACAAGATGAGAGGAATGAATAATGATTCTCTGCTCAAGATTCTAACAGAGTCAGTCCTCTTTAACTAACTTGATTTTTATCAAGTAAGGCAAGTAAAGCTACAAAGATGTACAAAATTAGAAAAGAGTTGACACGATTTAAATATAAGTTCAGTTTTCTGTCGTGCTGTACACGACTTTTTGCTTAAATACGTGGAACGCATTATTGCTGGTACAACACCGGTAGATGATAAATTAGCAGCTTAAAAAATATAACCTTGACTATGACAAAATACTTGTGTTCTTTCAAAGATGACTGATACTGCGTCAATTAAGTACAAGTTCGGTACAAATAGCTACCTTGTTGTAAGTTAAATGCTGGTCCTGAATAAATATAAACTTTACGATAATTGTCAGTCAATTGCAAAACATACATGGAAACGGAAAGGACGGTTTAAGAGCGTTGCGTTGTCGCAGTGACTGGCCCTTCCATCCCTTACACGACATCAACTGTGAAGACCTTTCGCATTAAACTACAAGGCACTAGTGTTTCACAACAATTCCACCAATAACTCATTGCACGATCTGAGAGATTGTAGTATTTTGAACACGTCTAGTCACTTGCACAGGGGAGGTGACGGAAGTCTGAGTCGAATTGGTTACATTCGAGCCCGAGGCATGCTTCATTTCCAAGTCTGAGAGATTCTCCAAACAGTGTAATTCGTGTTGCTGCATTTCAAGCGAATAGTTACCACTGAACACTGTACGATTTACTGGATAATTGTAGAGTATATTACACGCAAGGTTCGCAAGTCTCAGCTTCACTTCCTTGTTATTTTTTCCTAAAGAGGATTTAACCATTTAGCAAGAATAAGTAAATGTAGCCAACAATTTGACTAAAAGTCAATAATGACATAATATTTGTGTATGCGCCAAACTTATGATAACAAGCTTCAATCTTCAGCTTACCGTACGCCGGACCTACAGCTTTGTTGCAACGCCGCGCAAGGGTCACGTAGCCAACAAACGACTGGACCTGAACTCCCTTACGGCGCTCTGTACAGTACTGGATGTGAAATGTCACATTTTGTTTCTCCATCTCCATCAATAGAGAAATCCGGTTCTTATCTGCAAGCGTTTTACCCGGTTTCAATTTCAAAGATTTTGGAAATGTACAATTCGGGCATACATTAGACTCGTCACGAAATGTCTGCAAGTAACAAAGGCAGTAGAAATTAGAAATACTTGATTGCATGATACAATACCCGTAAAACAGCTCATATGCTTATAACCGTCATTTAAATCGATTTTACAAGGTGCCTACCTGTACGATGTAGCTTCTATAGTCAGGGAAAATGGTTGTAGTTTCATTGACACAAGGCACCCTTGTTCCATTTGGCAGTTGCATTTCAGATCTCACGATGTGTGCGGCTCGGATTTTACGAAAATATAAGTTCAGGTCAAATGTTACATTTGCGGCGTCGTCATCAATCTTGCTGTTCTGTAAACAATAGCAGTGTCGACATTTCCAATTTTATTTTTCATTAAATCTGCCTGGGTGCTTCCACATCTCCACTCCTCACAGTTAAAAAGTCTAACCTTAGAGAATGCAGTTGGCATTGTTGTCGACAGATCAGGATTCTTTCTGTCAGAATTGGGATCTATATCTTTGATTTCCTTTCCAAAACCGGTTCCTGCAAAACTTAAAGACGTAATCGCGGGTATCGGGCTTTCTTCGTGTTTTAACTGGTTTAGAGGAATACTAGAGCTGACAAACAGCTCTTCTTTTGTCGTTTTTCCTGTAGAAATAAAAAATAAACAATGTTGATTTTATTTGGCATCCCTGCTGCAAAGTTTTCGCTCACATGCGTGCTGAAATCATATGCATTAATCTGACTTTTGCTACAACGTCACCTGACAAGACGTTCACTCACCACTATTAGCTCCTGGATCAGTCGAATAATTCACAACCCAAAAGTACATCAATGCAGTAAGCGATAGCACAAGTGCGACCGATGCTAAGACACCCACGTAGAATCGAGGAGGCTTCCCTCTCAATACGTTGAGTGCCCTCTCAAGACGGGTCATTCTAATAAAAGTCTCCGCCGCGCCATAATTCTGAAAGTCTGGAAGGTCGCTTAGAATACCCTGCGTTGACCCACTGACGTCGTTCTCAGCCGGTACGTCGTAGGTATTTCGAAACATTGACATACTGTTGCTATTTTTCACCAAAAATTTTCAACGTTCCTTGCCACCAGTCAGTCCGGCCACCATTACCCAAAGCTGATGTACGACTTAAAGCGAAAAACCTGGACTGCGTTGCGGGAACGTCCCCGTCTGCTCTGTAGATTCTAGGTTCTGAAATATTCCAAATAGAACGCTGGTAAGAATGAAGTGTACACAATATTTGCATGGAATTACGCAAAGTGATGCATCAAAGATAAGATAACCCAAACATGTCTTGATAAATCTACGAAGCGATTCGCACAGCTTGAAAACCATACCTTGCTTATCTGCAGTTGCTTCTCATCCAAAATGCAAATAATGCAAAAGCACAGTAATCGCCTAGACTCTCTTCAAAACAATTCGCGCAACCTGCTTGCTGACCTGACTTAATCTGACTCAAGGCAGGGCCCCAAACTGCAGATGAAAGGCTTCAGCTAAGTTAGACACGTGCAATAGGCCTGTAGAGATTGTTAAAGACGTGATGCGGACAAGCTGGTTTTGACTCCGGGACATGCCACGGGTATTTATTACAACGCTCTAACCTTTTAACAAATGAAAAAGACAGTAGAAATAGACCAAATAATAAACTGTGGACACAACGCTGACTGACTTCTACACGGATCTAATACGTTTTCCCTTACCTTCACGTCGTTCGAATGAGTCTCACACAAGCAAAAAGTAGCAGAGCCAAAATTCGATTTGATTCGCTGGAACACGACAGGATCTTTGTAGTGACAGACGATTTCTCAGGCCCATCCCGGTTAAACATAAGTGAGATCACATCAGATTGATCAGATGGAAATGTAAAGCATGGCCGTACTGCATCTGAATCACCAATAAACTTTTAGAAGCGCAGCTACAGTCTGCCTGTGAAAAGAAAAATATCCAGTCAACTTCATCCGGCTCGAGTAGCGGGTCTTAAAAAAACATAATCAGTATCAGCGCGTCTCAAATTCAGCAGTGACTGAATAGCAAACTCGAGACTTAACATTATTGCCGTAAATGATGAGATCGTACCCTTATGATAACATTTTATGGGTTTGCTGAATCATTCTTAAGTCTGGGTATTGTATCGAAGGATGCAGGAAATTAAGTCAGCTTTGCATGCAGAATGATGTATGATCGTGACACTTTCAAGAAATGCTTATCTGGGCAATTTGCTAGTCGCAAGTCGTATCCGTATCGTATTACCTGCACATGTAACGTCCTTTAATCTTTATTATCCCTGGAATGTTAGGGCCCTGACTGGAGTACTGTGACGAGATGCGGAAATATCTCAAACTGTAAATATTTCCAGTTAACTCAAATACTATGGAGG
>VRMD01003218.1:0-11397 GCA_009872375.1 Sminthurides bifidus | reverse complement strand
TGTAGCTGCAGTTGTAGGCATCGTAGATGTTGAGGTTGCAAAATGTGACTTTTACAAAAATCAACGAATGTGTGTGAAGTTCAGCCCAATGTTTTTACTTTGAAGCAACCCCGCAACTCTAGACAACTCTGCCGAGTTGATCGAAGTTAGCCTGCATGAGATGGAGGTGGCACTGTCAATTTATCTTCTACTTTCACTTATTGCAATTCAATCCCCAACTTAATTTCCGTCAAAAATAAACTGAAACTAAATTAAACGCTAAACTTCTAATGTGTATGTAGTTTGTGTGGCATGCCGTCACCATTGTGAATGCAGTTCAACTGATGCATTTGTCCCTCTTATACATTCTGGCGCTGATTCTTCCCAGCTGAATGAATCTCCTTGGGTGAGCATTTGGATAACGAAGAGGGTGGATCTTCCTGTGCCTTTACTGAACAGTTACAAAAACAACAGATGCAATGGGAAATCTGTCTTGACATAAGAGGGGAGGGAGAAATTCTTTGTGAGAGTGAGTGTGTGTACTGTACACAAACTAGGGCCGTGGACCGCAGCGCAGATGAATAGGAACGGGTTGATAAGAAAAGGACTATCAGAACACGTGCATGAAGAATCAGTTTCTGCTCTGCATAACACCGACTGTTAACCTCGTAGTGTAACGCTGTTGTTATGCTGCGGCACTTCCGTTGGACGTGATTTTTCATAGAACTGGGCATTAACATTAAATGCCTGTCGGTATGCGCTTACTGAGGTACGACAGCGATTAGAACAGAATGATTCCAGATCCCGCAGAAGCATATGGTAAAAATCCTAACTATTTTCGACTTGTGAAATTTCGACTACACAGCTTTGCATTGTTAAAGGTAACATTTACTGATGTGAAATGACAAGCAAATATAGGAGACTCTGCGTTTAAAAAGGCTTCATTTGTAGAATTTTATTCGTCTTGCTGAACTCTCAGCTTACTTCCGACAAACCTATGCTTGCTTTTTGGTTGACAAGTGACAATCCTGCCGGGGAGCCTTTCTGTACACTTTGATTTTGTAACAAAGTAAAACGTTCTTTCATGGAATCGAGCTGCGGTAGCTACAAATCAAAGTATCGTATTCTTCAATTTTTTCCTGATAACATACTAGTAATATAATTACATACGAACCCTTATCTTGTTCAACTGATTAACAAAAACAAGCAAGAATATTAGAGCTCTTTCTCATGTGTCATTCAGAAGGAAAAACTCAGTATTGCGATACAAGTCATGTCAAGTTCATGTGTCGTTGCGATAACTTTTTCATTATTAACATAATAATAATAACTAGATATTTTGCTTAGAATTTAAAATTCTTGTTAGCTCCTATTATTTATTTTCCTCACTGACTGTGCGGTATTCCTGGATTATTTCCTCCTGAAAAAAAGAAACACGTCATTAACAAATAATGAAAAGTGTTGCTGTCCTATGCGCAACTGAATTGAAGAATATACATACATACCTTGATGAGATAAATATGGCATAAGTAATTGTTGATGACCCGGCTGAGGATAAAGCATTGCTGGTACGGTTACAATGGGATAACTCATGTTCGGGTGGCCATGGCTACCGGCTCCTTGACCATACGCATGACCATTACTTGGTACGTTTTGCCTGTGTGCAAAGCAGAATAACAAAATTATTTTAAGCTGCTATGGAAATTTAAACGGGAGTCACGACTTCGATAAATACATGAATTAGTCACTTACGCTTGAGCAAGCGGGTTATTTTGAGGTTGATTAGCTGACTGATGACCTGCGTTAGTCTGAGGTGCACCTCCATTATGATGGATGAAATGCATGGATGGTGGCATGTGCGTTCCGCCACTATTATCCGTAGGATACATAGACAAGACATGACTTCCTGGTAACCTAACAATCTATACGAAACAGAAAAATCGATAAATAAGGGCTTTGCTGATGTAATGACAATTTCGCCAATATTTCAACTTTAAATAATTATTGAGTAATTACCTGCGAATAACCACCCTGAACATATGCAAACGGCGGCGGCGGGCCAGATGGTTGAATGGAAAGTGGAGGGCCTGCAGCCATCTGTTCGACAAGAAGTTTTAATAAGAACATTGGAAATCACGCATTATAACTTTCTGAAGCAGAAAATAATACCCACCTGCATTTGCGGCGCCACATCTTGACGAGTCTGCACACTCATTATACCTGGAAAACAAAATAAATATAAAAATTAAATAAATTTGGACTGTCAGCTCATTTAGCCTTGATAGAGCTTATGAACCTTTGTGATTCCTCTGCCTAGGTGTATTACCACCTGACGATGCTGACGAATTGGAAGAAGGCGTCAAAGTGGCTTGAGCATGAGTAGCAAAGTGAGGGGGGCCAGTAGCATAAATAATCGGCTGCTGAGTCACCGTAGCATATGGAATAATGCTTGGATGCTGCATTTGAGCTGGCATCAGCTGCTGAGGAGTACTAGCTGGAGTACTTGGTGGTCTGGGCGTAGGGGGTGTACTTGGAGAACGCTGCATGCACAAAATAACTTGGATGAGAGGAAGTTTCGAAAAATACATGATACCAATGTTTAGAAAACTTTCTTTTTCGTGTTTCCTTACCGGTTGAAACGACGGTTTCATGGTCGGGTTAAATTCTTTCGCGTTCGGGTTGAAGGTAAACTTTTTCGTTTTGTTGTCTGCTTCTACAGATTTGGAATCTCCTGGGCTGCCTGCAGCTGCGGCTGTGGAGCTTTGACTTTCTGAACTAGGAACACTGACCGCTGTAGTAGACACAGCAATGTCAGCAGGCATAGAGGTTGCCATTGCAGAACTTGACACATTAGGAGATGGATTCGTACTGTTGGTTGAAGCAGTAGTGTTCATGCTACGAGGAGAGTCAGTCCCACTGTTACTGGAATTTTCGCTGTTCGTCGATGCAGGTCCTGAAGGTTGAATCAAAGGTGGTACGGGAGAGTACTCATCTTTTTTAGGCTTTGTGGGCGATTGACTGGATGACGAGATCTGATGGGGATTGCTGGATGGGGGACTTGAATTTCTCAACCCCATACCAGAAGGCGAAGGACCGACGTTGCCTTGTGTCGACGATGGCGGTGTACTATGAGGACTTGCGCCTGGACCAGAATGGGCTTTATGCGAGGGCCTCATTCTTGGTTGGTTCGGTTCCTGGATCCTAAAATTCTCCTGAAAATGCTGCAACTTAGCTTGATCGTTTTCTCGCCCTGAAATCAAAGAAAACAGTTTTCGCTATCGATTTAATTATAAGAATCAAAAATGTACAGGCTTAATGCTTTGCCTTTTGTACCTCCTCGCCTATCTCTTTCACCAGGACCCTTGTTGCCCATACGGGGTTGTCGACCATCATCCAGTCGTCTGCCATCACCATGACTCCCGGCATGACTGTACTGGTTCTGTGGGGGTCCCCTCGGACGGTCATAGTTGTTGCGCCTTTCGTGGTAGGAATTATTTGAACCCGGTCCATAATTATTTCGCGGATTTTGATTGTTTCCACCACTTCCTCCTCCATAAGACGATTTGCGGTTATTACTTTGATTATTATTGTTCACTGTAGGAGGTCCATTGTTGTTTAGTGGATGATTCTGACTGACTGGTGAATTCGATGGTGGCTGCTGCTGCTGTGATTGCCGTCGAGAGGGAGGCACATATTTATCACTTCTAGATAATCAAAGTAATAAGAGTTAAAAATGAACTTAAAGATCTTACTATGAGAATTCATGCTCACTCATTGTATACTGCTTACCCTCCGGTGATATTATTCTGAGGTGCATTATTGTTCGCATGGGTACTGCTGTTCCTTGATGGACGAACCACGGCAGAAAAAGCCTCTTCCTCGTCATCACCATTTTCTACTTTCGTCCTATCCCACGAAGCACCGCTGCCCTCTATCTCTTTGGCTACCTGAGCTGCTTGTTCTTCTTGCTTCTTGAGAGACTCTGAATCAGTTTTGTCTATTTGAGTAGTATAACCACTAAGATCTTCTTTAAATGTTGTCCGAACGCCATATTTTTCTTCATTCTTACGAAACATGTCTTGCACCTCCCAGCCGTTCTGAAATTTAACACATTACTATCAATACAGATGAACATTACTCGTGGAAGCGAGCAGAGGATAACCTCATAAAACTTACCTGATTGCTTTCTAACTCTAATCCATCAGGTAGATCGTCATCCGCACCAACCCAAGGAGTTAATTCTTTATCTCCTACACTTATTTTACCCGCACTTATAACTGCATCGGTTTGGAAGTCCCGTGTCGCGTAAGAAACCTCGGCATTTCTGAACCGCATGACGGCAATCTGAATTGCAATTACAATTAATCTCACAAAAGCCAATCTAACATTAGCACATAGATAAAAATGCAGATAGTAAGTTTACCTTTTCTGCGGGAACAATCAGCAGGTCATAATGCTTCGTGATTGAAGACTCATCATCTTCTGTCGGCTCATGAGCTGCTTCAATCATGATTTTGAGATTTTGCTGCGTGAAGGCAGACAGAACACCTTCAAATTTTTCACCCTGAATCGTTTCTATCTCTGCTACACAGCCTATAAGTATTCCAAGATTATAGACAAACGAAGGATCTTCCTCTTTCTTTCGGCTATCATTCCTGAAAAGGCATGAACAAAACAATTAGATCAGGGAGACTGATTTCACATAACCAACGAATTGTGGTAAAAACACTTACTTGGGATTTGCTGGCGTCTGAACTTTATTATGATGGCCTTTGCCCTTCATCTGATTAGATTTATTCATGTCTGGTTATTGTAGCGACCACAGGATAAGTCGTTTGATAGTTACAATACTTACAGTACCACAAAATGTGGAAAAATCCTACTTCAAATTTAACAGTCTTTCCTCAGATTTCTGTCGGAATCTATCAGTACCTAGAATTCAGAATAGTTAACAGTCCTTTTCAGAGCACTTTAGCGCTGCTCCTATTTAAAACCTAAGACTACCTGACCCTACGAAAATACAAAAGTAACAAATCAACAAAGTTCCTAGAAACCTTATATATCGTGTTACAAAAACTGGTTTGTGCACAGTTTGCTCTTAAATCTCGTCGAGTTTAAAATGATCACGATTCAAGTAATTTTTGATAGGACTTGCTCCTATGGTCAATACCTAACGCGGCTCGAACAAACTCTAACAAACCCGAATACCGATCTGCGTACAAAAGTTTGTTTCACACAAATTCCTAGACTGTCAAAATGCACCAACAATTTGATGCTATTACATAGAACTGCGGTTGATTCAGCAGTACCCTAACAACCAAATACTTTGGTCGGTGTCATCCACCGAATTTGCAACACCAAAAACTTCAGTCGAGGCAATCAATGAAATTCTAGCACATATGCCAATTCGGGGAAATGGACTCTGCAACAATGTAAAATAAGAATAAATAATCTTGCGTGTTACGCAATCAAGTGTCTATACTTAACTGATGCTTCATACAGGTGTCGTCATACCGTGAAAATGGAAAGGTAAGGGAACCTTTCTAGTTTTGGGCACACTGTCAACGTAATGGAATATAACCCGACCGCAGGAGTGGATATTCCTACAGTTTATCCTGGCACTCTATAGATCCGATTGTAGAGATGAATCCGGCAATTAGTTCACGGATACCACAGTATGGAAAACTGAAAAAAAAGATTGAAAAAAATTCTTATCTGACCCTTGTGCGGATGACACACAGTTTGAGACGTAAAAAACCAGAAACTCTGTACTCGTAAATCTACTAGGTTTCCGAAACAACTTTCACAATACTGAAAGAGGTTTGACAGCCCTTCGGTCCTGCTAAAGTATTGCCTTGAGCTTAGCGCTAAGGGCTGAATGAGTAACAACTGATAACAACAATTACTCATGGGAACCAGGAAAAATCCAGACCATACACTAATTTGAACCAAAAAGATTCGTCATCTCGGAACAAAATCAAAGCACTCTTTGTCACCTACGATTGACTTTTAAACCATCAAACACCAAGAGATACACGAGCTTTTCAAACAAGAACAATATAATTAATTACATGTGATCAGTCGATCGACGTGGCGGAAGATGTACAGATTAAGCTTAAAGCACTATCGCTGAGGGCTGGGTATTTTTATTTTAGGCACGCACTGAAGGTTTCACCAAATCCTGTGGGGTTTAACGTGTGAAAGAGGGGTACTTGAAGAAGACTTCTGAGTAGGATATTAGTAACTGAAGATCACTATAAAATAGGGTAAGTAGACCATTTAAAAATTACGGAGTTGCTATTAATTGGTTGATGCAGATTGCTCGGTGCAGCAAAGAATACGTCGATTTATAGCCAGAACCACGAGAAGTTTTACGAATATCTAGCTAGAATACAAGATTAATTAAAATTCTACATCATTTCCTTCACAGTGCAATGCAATGGAATATTTCTTCCTTCCTTCACCTAAAGTGTTCGCAGTGCAGTACAGTGTACGGGCCGCACCACAACCGAAGGAATCACACTACATACCGTATATACTGTACTGCTGTGCCGATCCAAAGTAATCGTCGTACATAATGCGAATGCAACTTCAGTATGTATATAACTCCGTCGCAATTCCTTCCATGGGACTCACTCCAACCCTGATTCCTCAACGTACACGTAGTAACTATGACCTATTACATTATACCATACACACGGTCTCAGTCAGAGCAGGTAGCAGCGACGCACGAGCACAAAATCCAGGCAAACTTTTACCACACCATAACGAACACTTTTGTGCATGTATCAGAAGCACGCAGCACTGTGCGACTTGATATGATGTAACGATATTTTGGACATATAGCCGCGATCACGCAGCTACATCAGCTATAGCAGTGGGCCCGCATTTGACAACCATCAACCATGCCATAAGGGCGACGGTCTGATCTGATTTTTACAGTTTCCGTCCAAGATGCGCGCACGGAGGCTCTTTAGAGATATTCCTAATCAATGGGTCGGAATTGCGTTAGTCTTACGCCAGAGTTACAACATGTTCATTTTCCTTCATTACAGATAAAGAAACTGAACGGCGCATTGTTTGTAACCTGTAGAGCAAAGCAATTACAACGTCTTTTGCCAATTTCCAACATTCCGCATCCCTTAAGATCAGTTTATGGGAGGGAAGTTCCGTATGTACCAAGTTACTAGCACAGTACCACCAGGAATGAGCAGGTTCCGCATAATGCAGATCTCGTCGGTGAAAATACCTGGTATTGCATGGAAAGTCAGGGCAATTTCTTTCGTAGTTTTTAGTTACTGAAAGCGCGAGTACTTTAAGTTTAGCGGTCACATTCTCCAGGATGTCAAATGTCTACCTTGAGCCAGGTGCCCGTATGCACTAGTGACATAACCAGTGCAGACAATAGACGATATACACACAGGTCTTTAGAGACCGGTGGTGTACGCAATGGTGGCCAGTAAAATTGCATCTTACTCCTCCCTATGTATTACCCTTGAGATATGCTGATGTAAACTGAAAGTTGACGCCCACCCGGCCGATGCATTATTATTATTGCGTAAGGGTACTTTCTTTGAAAACAGCAAGAACAGAATATATGAAAGGAGTAAGATGCGAAAGTGGAAAATGGGACTCGCTTGGATATGACCAGTGGACTGTTCCCAAAACTTCTTGATTATAGTCGAGCGAAATTATCTAAAGCGGAGTGTAATAAATTGAATGACACTGTAGATAGTTGGATTAAATTGATCATTCCAATTTGGACTAGCTTCCGGAGCGGAAGACTTTGTTAGCCGCGATCTCGTAGTCTTGTATGTACTAATCCCTGTTGAGTGTAACAACATGCAAATTTCATCAGAGCACATTGCGTTCGGATGGAGAAGTGCACGATACATGCTGATAACAAACACCGTTGGATGACTAGTTAAACCGACAATGCAGCTCCGAGTCGCCGCGTGCGGCGCAGGAATAGGATAAGTTTATGGTTGGGTTGTTGAATCCATGGGATGGGTTGCACTTCCGCATTTATGTTTGGAGAGCTTCAGCTTTTGCCTCCTGAATGTATGGCGGATGGATACGGGATTGTCTTGGAACTATGTAAGCAACTATATCCGATCGTTTTAGGGCCGGGGGGACTGCGCTTGGCATTGACTTTAGCGTAGTTGGGACGGGCAGGTTGCGGTGAACCACCGTTAACAACTGTGCGAATTTCGTTGCCATGGAAACGGTTAGCGTGAAAGCACATGATGCAACTGATGATTTCCCTGAACTGTAACACGGGCTGTACACTCTGTATGCAGTATCCGGCTGACTGTTTCCATGGAAATGTATCACACAATCCGTTACCCTTCTGGGCTAATTAACATATTGTGTTTGCATGCTCTTTGCTGATGATTGTTACTGCTGGATCGAGGGCTAAATGCTTGATGCGACTGGTTCACGTAGTCATAATCACTTAAAGCAAAAGCCTCAAACTTTCTGACCTGTGAGTTGTGTGCTCAGGCTGGTTTGGCGAAAATCTTAGCCAGTGCGTAGTTCTGCGTGAAAGAAGCCCGATGCAGGAATTCTAGATCAGAGCTTGATTCATTCATAACACAAAAGTCTGGTGAATCGGAGTACCGTAACGTCGGTTGTACTTCAGGTTACTTTTCCTGATCAGATGAGTACATACTCGTGGCAAAGCCGTGGTGACGCGTTGTGCACTGAATGGGAATTCTCTCCCTCATGAGCCGATGGTACATGGGGTGCCGAAATCCTGCTGAGGTCATCAACCTCGAAAATGTAGGATGAATGCGAACCCCTAACAAACGGCGACCAGATTTTCACCAAGCGTGGGTGCGGGTAACTGAAAGCATAAAAAACTCTGAGTCTCGAAGGCCGGTGAGACTGAAATCCGTACACCCCTGCATCCCAAATCCATACACTGTTACCGCCCTTACGCTGTGCACACTGCTGATTGTCCAATGCTATTGTGAAAAGTGCGTGCAAAATCCTCGCTCGCCTTCCTAAGTCAGCTACTGCTCTCAAGCTTTTAATTCGTGAATGACGCAAGCGTTGCAAGAGATCACCAACAGCAGGATTTCCGACAGTCTGAGAGATTCGGACAGATAGACATTAATGCTTTCTCGCGACCGCAGGCTCCAAGTAAAGGTACATACTTACTAATAAGATGCGAGAGAAGGTTCTATGGTATTGCACGTTTTCGCTATATTGTGCATCCACAATATACAGGAATGCAGTATTCACTTCGACAATTCTAGATCAGGTGAAAGCATGTGCGTAAGTGCACTATCTCCTGAACGGAAATTGTACTGCAGGAAGAGCTGAGCAAGAAACTTTCTCTCCTGTCTTCTTCCAGCTATTATACTACACAGATGGGAAACAGCCGAGCAAACGTTTTGTACATCCTTGAACAATGAAAATTCATGGCAATAATATACTGCACTATTGGCACTCAAGCACGTGAAGACTCGATAGTCGTATTAATGGAAACATTGATGTTACGTATGCGTGACAGGCAGTGAATACAATTATAGACCAAAACCTTGAGCAAAGCTTAACTTAGTAATTAGTACGCATGACTTTCTGTTGCAAAAGTAAAACAATCCGGCGCATTGCATACTATAATAGTTGTATCTGTGACACCTAATCATAAGGAAGATTTTGCACATGTCAATTACACGTTCAACATCTTGATTTAATGCTCCCTCGTTTCTTTGCGAGACACCGTTACATCGACAGTTTGTAGACGTGCTGCCAAGTCCCGTAGAATTACGTCGAAGGTGATGACTTTCTGATGTCCATTTGGCAGTCGACATTGAGACAAATGACTGCAGCTTTCCGGTCGAAGACAAAAATAGCAGCTCATTAGGGAAAAGAAATGTGTTCCAGGCCGTTGGAAGATTGAAGATTGCTGTGCTTGAACCAGTGTTTGCTCAGTAGCTCCATTCAAGCATTTCAAATAGGTAAATTACTGTAGCAATATCACCTACGGCTAAGGTCTGCTCGGAAAGGGTCGAGTGTTGGAAAATGAAACGTACAGTTTAAGGAATATGATTAAGAAATACGACCATCTTAGGCCAAGCAAGGAAAGCGCTGGAATTTCTCAGATATAAAACCTCCTTAATGCCTAATCCGCAGTTGTAATTCTATTCCAGGTTTGTGCCCAGGATTACGGGACATGAATGATATCTTCTTATAAAGCATCTTATACTTTATGACTTCAAGTCGTAGATCCTGTTTGTATGCTAAATGGGTGCAGGTAACAAAAACAACTTGGAGGCTATCAAACAAAACAGATGGATGAAAAGTTTCCACCTTTGCGACAGAAAAATTTTCAGTAGCGCACACTCTGGCGACGTAGAAGCTGATGCAACGCCCCGCTATTTGAAATCACAATTGCAAACACGGCGAAAGCTGAGTCGCCAGAGGGCGCACTGTGGCACTTCGGAGAAAATCAGCGACTCCAGAACGTTTGAAAAACAACCATAATTTTTCGCCTCGGAAACATCGCGTTCAAGGCAATGCGAAAACCCTTGAGAGATGCAGTTCAGAGGTGAAACTGTCTTTTGGACAACTGCTGGTTGTTAAAGTTAGTTTGCCTGGGATCAGCCATATACACTCCCTCAAAGGAATTAAGAAAGCTTGTAGTTGCGATCAGTACCGACCATTTTGTTATGCTGAATGTAATAGAAGTTAATGTGATAAAATTACCCAAGCGATTATTGAACTTGCTAGACCTACACGCAGCTTTATATGATGAGCATTAATTTTTTGGCAATAGTTGAGTAGCTATAGCAATGCTCCTTGTCAGGATGATCAGTCATTGTTTTACGTAATGATCTAAAATTATAGTCAGCACACTGATCTTGAAGCATACAAGAATCTCTGCCTCGTGGTGTGTAAATCCTCCTTGATTATGGGATGTGATGTCATGTCGTGATACGATAGCTGCTAAATATTTACTTTGCAACAGATGATAAAGACATTTAAATCATGAGGTCTTTGCCTATTTGTTTCGGGATGGAATGTCACCACCTGGCCTGGTATTGACTAAAAGTCAAAGAAACGACACCGGGATTGTAAATAGGTGTGAAATAAATTTAAAATTGAGATTGAAACATCCTCAAGGTTACTAGACTAGACATAAGCTGTAAGCACTCATTGATTCTTGACCATAGAACCCTCACGGTATAGGGATCAATTAAGCTACACGCGAAAAAAAATTCTAAGGTTTCCTTCCTAAGAGAATTTTAGATCAGGAGGTTCTGAATGAAGCAACAGGTTGTGGTTTCGTAAGGAATCTGGTTTCCAGAGAGAGGAGGATCTTAACATTAGGAAAAGATTGTCCACTCTCAGGTGTTCGTCCGAGTACGTATAGCCCCAAGGGAAACAGATCACGTTTTGGCCATCACAGCA
>VRMD01003217.1:0-11399 GCA_009872375.1 Sminthurides bifidus | reverse complement strand
ATTGCCGAGATGTGGAACGCCAAAAGAGAAAGTTGAGGAAAATTTCGAGCCCAGTCCATTATGATAACGGGCTCGGGCAACTGGTAGTGTACAACAGGGCGGAAATGCCATGTCGGGCCAGTCATCATGTTCAGTCAGCGCGCAATGAGTGTTTTTGCAATACAAACAGTATCCTTACAAGAGCAAGGGCTGCAAGGAGCGGAGGCACGTAGGTGCAGCGAGTCAAGTTGGTTGGAAAAATGAAGTCATAAGGCAAAAACATTACGGCGCGGCGGGCTTGGTCACCGAACGGGTAAAAGTCAGGGCCAGGATCATTCTATCTGATTACTACTCGCACAGTTTAACAAAGAAGGAAATGAAAGGGCATTAGGGAGCCGCGGACGCGACGCGGAAGCAGATGGCAGATGAGAAACTGAGAAGAGAGCTGAGAGAGAAAGAACATGTTTGCGATTTATTTTGAAAGTTGTTCATGAAATTGTTGGCATTATTTAAATGCTTGAACGGGACTCATTTGCCTTCTCGAGCGACGCTTACACCTCCCTGCATGGAAACACCCAGGGGGAAATGATTTTACCGCTGAAGGTCTGTGGGAACTGAAAATGCTGATGAGCGCCGGGTAGGAATGTAGGAATTCGAAGGATTAAGGGCAAACGAGAGCCGGCATGTAGGAAAAGGACATGAGAATCAAGGCCGAGAAGAAGAATTGTTCGAACCACAACCGGCGGATAGTGGAATCACATGTTGATTGGGGTGACGACGGTGATAAGAGCGGACGAGGTCGGATTACAGTATCATGAACCGCTTTCGCATGTTCGCCGCATAAACAGCAGCAGCTCTCCGCCGCACAGCTTCAGGAGCTGAGGCAGGCCGGGCATTCCAACTTTTTTCGGAGAAACACACACACATGTGCAAAGATAAATTTTCTCCAAGGCTATGCAGGAGTGAATAGTAGCGCTCATTGTCAGGAGGATGAGCGGTGCTGAAGCTCATTGCTCAACTTGTGGAACAGGTCTTGCAACTCGGGTTCTCGCCAAAGCATCTTGACCAAGAAGCCAGATCGGAGGATGGAGAGAGAAGCAGGAGCTGTGGCAACTGTGGCACACAAGTTAGGAAATGGCAATCAACGAATCTGCATCTCATCTTCTCTCATTGAGCTCAAAGATAGGCAAGATGAAATGAAGGAGGGCCGACTGACTGTCGCGAAACGGCAATGACAAATCCCGGGTTCCACATCGGAATTCCGTGTGCGGGAAAACGAGAGGAAGGGAATTTAAATTGCTCCGATCCCCCGACTCCCATATACATGTGTGTCTATTCCGTGTGACGCGCTTCTTCCACGGGCAGAAAAAAGTAATAGCGAAATAGCAAATAACGGCGCCTACACGCATACATAATGTAATGTGTAGTAGCACTGACTGACTGACTGTGAGAGAATTGCCATTACGGCTACTAGACAGAACAAGTGTTACGTACGACCGCGTCGTCTTTTTCCTCCTATCTATCAGCGTCCTGTAACGAGCTCATGTGTACTTCTTCTGCCTCTTTGAACCGCAAGGCAAGCTGGCACCTATGAGTTGATGCCGGTAAAAGGTTTTGGCCCAAGTTTTAGTGACACAAACTACCAGATTTAGATTGAGCTGAGAAACCTTATTAGGTCTTGCACAATATTGCAGCTTGCCAAACATTGTTCCCGGCCTTGTCTCCACCTTGTTTTAAGCTCCTGTACACTTCTCGCACTAGCGACAACATGTGGACTACCAGAATTGCACACCTACGCGTGTTATTGTCCTATGGGACGACGACGCTCGCGGCTCCGTCCATCCCAATGGCGAAACGAGCTTTCGCGACTCTCACACACCACCGTCGCCGAGTGCTTTCGCCAGCTTGTGAACTGTGGATTGCACACAGGAGCTGCTGGGAAAGTAAACGAGATGAGCTCTTAACTAGCAATAAACTGACAGTAGGGAACATACGTGCTGACTCTCCTTTCTCTGACATACAGTCAACCACATAGTATCTTAAGCAGAGCTAAACCTCCGTTCAACCTTTTTTTCGCTCTGTGCCTTTCCTTTCTCCATGAGCTTATGAGGGGGACATCAATGGAAAGAAAATAAGCTTTTTTACCCGCCGGATATTGCATTGTTTCGAGATCCATCTCCGTATTTGCGTGACACGTTTTTGAGCGGAGAGCGCTCCCACAACCGACTTTTTTACAACTGTAGACGACGGGCGCATCAGCAAGAGGATTTTTACAAGAGTGATATGCAAAACTTCCCCCTGTTGACAAGGATGTAATTCCACACACAGCTTTCCAATTCCATGCCATTCAGAGCCACTCCTCCGTGCCTTTTGCTCGCAGATACGGGAGAGGAAATGAGCGGACTGGATGCGTGCCTGAGTATGAACGGCATGCTTTCCCCACTGCGCTTTCACCATCAACTCTATGGTTTTCAAGAAAGCTGTAAAACATGTAAAAGCCACTGTGTTAAATGAACGAATTTCCCTTTTCGTACGCAAGAAAATGGAGGAATTTGCTCCCCTCCAATCGTAAACCTACAAAGTTTGGCGGTCATAAAGAATATATGGGGGAGAAAAACAAGCTTTCACAAACAAGAGCGGGACAGGGTGTCTGACTGAATTCCAACTTTATCAAGCACCGGCCCCATCAAGGACTACTGCATTTCCCTGCCACACTACTCCATGAGTTGGGACAGAGGGCTGAGAGCACGCAGTGATTCATCCGAGACTATCCTCTTCTCTTTCTGATCGCGTTTATGTAAGAATATGAAAAGAAAACTACCATGTGGAATCGAGGCATGGTGGCACACTTTCCACAGCTCAGATTGCAAAATGAAGATGGGACGTGAGAGGGGAAAGCGTCTAATTGCTCCAAGAACGATAATGGTTATGATTGAGATTGGAGTTTTTATCTGTTGAATGAGATTTGGAAGGAATTCACAACCTTGGAGTCTCCGGGGACTCATTTGAGCGTTCAAAAGCATGTATGTCTTTAACGGCGGGAACATGTCGTTCCTTCTCAAGTTGCAATCCGCACCGGATAGTGTAATCAGTTGAATCGCAAAGAAGTGTAATGAGTGAGAGCATACGCGGAAGACTGCGCGAGAAATCTGTGGCATTTACGGTTAAATCGGCGAATACTTTAATTGTACGGAGTGTACAGTGGATTCTATATGGGTGAGGCTGGGAATAATGGATGGTCTACGGCCAGTTTTGGCGGATGAGGAAAGTCGGGACAAGCGGAAAGAGTAATTGCAAGAGGTAGAAAGCACAGAGGGTACTAGCTGGTCTTGTCGTCGTTCCTTATAATGACTGCATGGAAGTGGTCGCCATAAGAGGAGTAACTAGCAGGAGTGAAAGCAGTTGGTAAGTGTGGAACTCGCTCGGGCTCGGGATAGAGACAGACAGGGGGCCTGTTGGAGAAAGTCAGTGTGCGAGTAGAGGAGGGACGGAAAGTATCCATAGGAGACGACGAGGAAAGGCGCTTACGCGGTGTGTGTGTTTCCTTCAAATTGGAGACTGGAGCATCGTAAGAGCCACTTTTACTCAGTCCTTCCGAGTAGTTTTGTAGTGAAAGCAGAGGGAAGAGAATATAGTCCACTGGAGCGTGCTCCAGGCTGGTGGTGTAAGCTCCGCTGCGCTGCAACACAAGACGTGTTTTAGTTTTCTCTCGGGCCAGCTACGTCGTTAGCTGAAATCTCGTGGGATATGCAAAAAGTCCTCTGGTCGCCTTTATTAGATGGTTTCCAGTCCTTATTTTGACAAAGACAAGAATTGCGAACCAGCTCCTTCTTGTACGAGTCTGTAACTGCTTATGTGCGATTCAGAAACTGAGCTTGTGGAGCCAAGTAAGTAGCTGTGGGATGTTCATGGATTTTGGCGACTGGAGAGAAACAGAAAGAGAAAAGGCACAAGACGGTGGTGGTGGTGGTGGCTGGAGAGAATAGAACGTTGGGACTCACTGTGCGTGTTATCAAGTGAGGCAGAGAGCTCGAACATGAAAAATTTGTGCGCCCTGTCAAGTGCAGTGGGGAAAGACGACGACTTTTTTGCGATTAAGAGCTCCGGGGGGGAGTTGGATATTGGACATGGAAATGAGGTGAAGATGGGAAGGAATACTTGCATATTAATTTAAAAAGTGAGTCGGGAGTGGGAAAGCGAAAAGGAGAGAATATACAGGAACGGCATCCTGCATCTGGCAAATACTACCACAGGGAGAGAGAGAGAGAGAGAAACTCACTCGCGGGCCATGACGATATAGGAAGTTATCGGAAGAGCATCAAATATCAAAGTCAAGTGGGTTGCAAAAAATAAGCAAGGAGCAAGGACGACACAAGAGTAGTAGAGTGGGGAAGAGAGAGCATATGATGATGAAGAGGAGGATCGGGTGAATTCGGTCTTTTGTTGGCAAAGATGATGATCGTTTGGTGAAGCTGCTGGTAGCTTGGGAACTATGCTGGTTCGCTTGCAGTGAAGATTGTTCAAGATGCATACTTGTTCAAGTATGACGACGGAACGGGAAGAGAGCAAGTAGCTGCCTGACTCGCTGCCTCGTACAGGACCCCGTTGCCCTCAACCCTGCTTTGGCTCGTGCCATGGGACTTGCCACTGTCTCCCTTCCCCATTATACAACGTGAGAAGAAGACAAGAAGATTGTATTTTTACGAGTGCAAAAGAAGAAGAAAGCGCTATCATCGGGAATAACATACTGGTGGAGAAAAAACTGAACTAGCCAGGGCTCCTTAACTGAAACGACGGCCACAGTTCCTACAGCCTGTACTACCGAACACGTAAGTTAAATCCGACTTTTCGTCCTAGCTGGCTGTGATTTCTTCCCTCCCAGTCCTTTGCACTGTAATAGTCGTCTCACTCAGTTCACAGTACTGAGTAGCTCTTGGCCGGGGTGGGCGCTGCTCTATGAAATGAAGCTCTAATTTTAAGACCCGATTTCGGGAGGAGCTTCAACTGCAAACCGGGTGCGAGCGGAAATAACCTCACTATCCCTTGCACTCTTTTTTATTCTTAAGCAGCATCTCAATCTCCCGCAACTTCCTTCCCGGTCTGCATTCCTTATTATAGGTGCTGAGAGTGTGTGCGAATGCTTGTGCAACAGCCGGGTGGATCTCAACCAGGAGCGATACGCCAAAGGTGTGTGCAGCTTTCGAAATTTCCGATTTCCGCAATATTTCACATATTCTCCAAACCCGTCCGATTCCCTACCGTTTAGCTCAATAAGCCTCGCTCTTTCCTTATATTTAATTCATTTTGGAACCGTGTGAACTCAAAACTCTTAGCGCTGGAGCAACAGCACGGGTTTCCGGCAAGCAACAGTTGGAAATATCCAGCTCCAGCAGCAAAATCAACAACACCAGAAGCAGATTCTGCGTTGGGGCTTGCATCCTCGCCTTGTATACTTGTCCGACTCTTTAGACCAAGGTAGGATAGGTAGAAAACCAATCAGGGGTTGGTATATAAGCTTGAACAATGTATTCGTGATCAAACACTAATTCTACGGAAAAACTTTTGTACCAGTGAATCTAGAAGATTCGAAACGTTTAAAATGATCTTACATCGAGTGAATTGAGGGTGCCGTTCATAGCGCGAATGTTTAAAGCAGGAAACGCACTAAAAATGCGTAGCGCCAGACCCAGCACATGACACGTACATACACACTCCTTGGGTGCATGCTTTGATTCTCTCTGATGAATTTAATTATATTTTTTGCGCTGTAAATTAGAGAATTGTGATTGAATTGAAACTTAGTTACGTCATCCTAACTATTTTGTAGGAATTCATGTGTTTTCCTATGCAAGCTCACGAATTGCTTTTGAAATTACTTATTAAAATATTTTTGTCTGTGTCAGTTTCGGTAATGATTTCTCCATTTCGAGACATTATCGAAGTATTGTTGTTATCAAGCAAGTTTTCAAAACTTGTTGAATAGAAAGATTCTTTGTTTAATTTTTTTCTGTGAATTCTTGTCTACAGGAGTCGCGGATCGGGTCTTCGAGCTGTTTCTTTTGTGCAAGTGAGGGAGTCCTTGTGAAAATCGTGCCGTGAATGCAATGCGAACAGTGAACCTTGTTAATCGTTAGTGTGGCAATGAATTTCCCTTGACCGATGCTGACGGATTTTGGACAATTTCGGACACAGTTGGAACGTGTGGAAATTAGTGAAATACAATCGCAATTTGAAATCGTGCTGTACGACTGGAGTCGAACTGCGGTGCCGGAGATTTTCCTCCTACAGGTGTTGTGTGTGAGCCCTTCGACATTTGCGAATCCGCAAACCACTAATTCTTAGCAGATTATTCTGGGCCACTGACAAACGGAATTACTGCTCCCGGCTGTGGTTGTAAACTATCACGACCCAATCAGTCTTTTATCGGAATTTGGTGCAAATATTTACCTGTGCCAGCTTGCCAATTCTCTCGTGTTTCGGGAAAGAAGTGGAAACTCAGAGACTTTGGTCAACTGATCAGTTTACCCGTTTGCCGAAAGGCTCAAAGCTATACTTCACCTTGCTGGCGTAGTTCTACCGAGACGGCATCAGTGCGAATACAGTGTTGAAGCATCGAGGAAGAGGACGCGGAGACTTCGAGCAACAAATCAAGACAAGTAGCCTGTGATATAAAGAAGTTTTGTTACGGTTTATGCCTCTTCGGACTCTCTAGGGCTTAAAATTGGTCTCTTCCTATTTTTGACGTTCTGCAAGCACCGTGTTCGTTGAGAGATTCAGCAGTTTAAACAACAAACATTGAGACGCAGCTATTGCCTTGGAAGATTTCGAGCTCCCTTCGCATCGAATCTGTCCTGTCGCTTGGAAGGAACTCGTGCGTTGAACCAGCCAAACAAAACATCAGATCGAAGAAAGCTAAGAGAAAGTAAACATTAGATTAGCTGTGACAAGAGTTACTAAATTAGTTATATCGCCAGCAGGGCTACTAGTGCCTACAGTTCTGTGCTTTTGCCCACGTGAGGACCCGGCTCACATTCTGGTTGTTTGCTCTCACTTATCTGCTGTCTCTTGTCAGTAACTCTTGGGCAGTGGCTCGAGTTACAAGAAACTTAAGTGTCGACTGCTATTATTGTTCTGATTGGATCCATCGCCAATCTTCATCCTCACAAGGTAAGCGAGAACACGATTGGTTATCCGTCGGTAGATGATAGAGACCTTGGGCGCCGGTTCCCGAAAATGGCGAGTTCCCTGTGAGAAACTCTCATGGTTTTCCAGCTTGCATTAGTGTGAAAGAGTAGCAGCGAAGGCCAAACTAATATTAGCTATGCGGTAAATTGCATGTGAAACTGCGAGAAACTAGTTTCGCATTTCCGTATCCGATTTGTTTGTTTTGTGTGACCCAATCTGGAAAACAAAACTCCGGATATCTAAGACTGTTCTGGTTCAGCAGAAAAGACAAAACTTGTATTTGTATGCCTGTCGAAGTTCTGTTGGAGGTTAGAACTTGGAAGTAAATGGATGGCGGTTGTTGGATTAGATAGATGAGATTCGGAAGGAGAAAGATGGATTGAATGGTTCGGTCTCTTACTTTCACTCATTCCGGCGGGTTCTTTCCTGATTGCATCGTTGGCTTTAGGGATGTACATATTCCCTCATGTATGTTATCATGTTACCGAAATAGTTAAGCATGCCATTTATTCTCCAATTCACCACACCTTTTGCCGCAAAAAGGGATGAGATTCCAGCATCTGCTGCTGACAACCTTTTTTATGTACTGCTAAATAATGTATTCTTGAACAGAGCGAACCGTACATCCGGCAAACGAACCCGTAACACCAGCTCTGTTTATTTCCGAACAGGGAATCTGGTTCGGTATACCGGACCTATTACAGTGGCGTATTTAGCGGTAGGTGCATCCCTAAGCAGCAATTCGCAACGGCATGTCTGTTTAAGAGGGAAATATGTTTCAACTTGGACTCTCTCTTTCCCTATATAAAGCGAGCTGATGGAAAGCGAAATGGCGCCTCGTACAAGCAGGAATTGATGCTAACTGTGCGATTTCGTGCTCTGAAACAGTTACAGGCACAGTATTAGCTGAGAGAGAAGAACCTTAAAGAAAGTAAATTCCACAGGTATGTTGCTCAGTCATTTAGAAACTTCTTTGACAAGTATAAGAGAAGAAAAATTGAGCACAAACCACGCACTTGGTTATGTTTGCTAAGCATGGTCGTGCAGCTGATTAGCCAAGTAAAATATGCATGCATCTCTGAATATATGTGTGCGTTGAATGCAGTGCTTGGTCTCGTCGCGCTTCGGAGTCGGGAAAACATGCGCCAGTTATCCATAGGTTTTTTGCAGATCTAAGAGAGGCCAATTCAACAGATGTTGGCTTTAAATGAGGAAACGCGAGCAAAATTAGAACAATTGTTCTACTGGGCGGGTAAAAGTCTGGCGAGGTATTGTCAATGTGTTGGATAGGTTTTCTCATGACATGCTGAAACGATGATTTCGATTTAAATAAGTCAACCTAAATACTTGTGTCTTGTTTCGCACATCTTGTATGATAACCATTAGTTGGTTCGACCTCATTTCCTTTGCTAATAAAGTCCGTGCGACTTGCCCATCTCATTGAAACCTCACCACCGCTGGAAACTGATTTTCCTTTCTGGCAATGCACCTTTATCTGTGTGCAGACATCCCATCTTTTTTCCGCTCGCTTTACATGCGCTCAATGTGAAAGCAATTTAAAGATCTAACTAGATCACGTTGTGTGGATTTCCTTGAAACTTTTTTCATCGCATACGAGTTAAGTGTCCAACTTTGTACGCATACAATTTTTTAAAAATTTCCGTCTCCAAAATCACTGGGCAAATTTTTGAATGATACAGCGAAACCATGGTACTCCACAGCAATGGCGGGATTTTTACAAACATTTTGCATGTCCTCTTTTGAGTTCGCGTTCGTGCACATTATATACCTTGACCGTAGATCTAAACTTCGGTTTTGGCGTGTTCCTCGAGACAGTTTTAATATGAGCTGTATCATGGAATCTTAAGCTGGTGTAGGATAGAAATGGCAATTGACTCACCAACTGGTGCTGAAGGGCAAATCTTTATCTCGTCTCTCTGCACTTACATGTGCTGTAACGTAAGCTCGAAATGGAGGCATGTAAATTAAAAAAAACTCTTACGCTGCAAATGGTAGCAGCTGTCCAAGTGATTATTTTCCCACTTCCAATTATTTCTCATCCGTATTTTATTACAAGTTGAGGAGGATGAGGTACGCTCTTGTTTTGAACTACCAGGAACTATTTTCCGAGGTGGTATCTAACAGTCTAGCAAATAGCAATAAAGTAGGGAAAGTTGGTTTCTTGGAGCACTTATTCAATGGACATAAACAACAAAAATCGATAAGAGCCAGGCAAGACAAGTGCCAAAATCTTCTGTAGCAGCTCTAAACCTCGTTCTTTCTTGTAACAAACGTGTAGTCGTGTGGAGCTATGTGTGCAAATACATAGAAAGACAGACAGTGGTTTGAACTAACTAAGTTGTTGGTTGAAAATTGATTGTTCGCATGAAATTGCACAGGTTCCTGTCGCGTCTTCCGACTAATAAACACAATGTTTGAAGACACCTTCGCGAGAGTGTGTCTAGATGGTTTACTTTCCTTGTTTTGTGCGACAGAAGCCGATTTCCTGCAATCTTTGTACGGCAGCACGTTTTGCTTATGCCATAGGGGCTTGTAATTTCACGATCACCTTGTTAAGGTTTTTGGTTTATTACATACCAAAGATAGCAGGAAAAGTAGAATTGTGATATTATTTCAAATATAAAAGGGTCGACATAAACAATTAGAAGTTGAAGCCGATAATAATTCGCTATTCGTGAGGAAACCCATGAAGTTATGAGCGAACCTAAAATGTATGCGAAGCGAAGACAAAAGCATTCAAAGAAAATAAGCTCGTAAGGTCCCCATGTACCCCCTTTCTGCATCATAGAAAACTGCGAACATTGGCTGCGCCTTGATCGGAAAACTTCAAGTTTTGTGAGCGTACTATGTTGGTATTTTAGCAGAGACAGTGTAAGCTGTAATGTGCTATTCTGTCGCTTTTTCCATTGCTGCCTGGTGGATTGCTGTGGATAGCCGAATGAGCGTCAGTGTATGCCGACAGATGAACAAGTGAATTCGGCACTTTGCCAAACACCTCTCGAGTTACAACTGTATAATTTGATTTTAAGCATTGCACATATTCTGGGCATCATGAAAAGAATGCCCTGTTTCATACCAGCTAAAATATTTATGCATGCGTCGAAACAACACCGGATGAGAGGTTTGGATTCCACAAGCTTTCGAAACATAGGCCTTCTCTAACTGCGGCTTATCGTCATAGGTACCGATTCGCATGCGTTGTACGGTAATGAAAAGAACTAGATTCTGGTTTTGGCAAGCGTCAAATACCATCATGAGTAGGGACATTAAGCTATGAAGCATTAGACAACGATGTCACCAAAGACCATCACCCTTTGAGTAAATATAATGTGGATGGCTTGACCACATTTGACATCGTAAGCTGTTTTGTAATCACGCTTCGAGAAATTTTTGTAAGGCTTCTTGTAGCAACGTGTTTGTTGAATAACGAGGTAGGCCGGTTACTTACGTATGTCGAAGAAACGCCAAGAGAGGCTTGGAGCATGGGTGAAAGTTTGACGTGCGAGGGAAGCAAATTAAAATCGCTCCTCTTAGTTCTTAGTCAGGCCAAAAAAGTGTGAAGGCCAAATAAAAGAAGCTTATGTGCTGTTTCAAATAATTTTGAATGTACTCCTATCACTGCGAGTAAGCACCGATCAAACCAGGAATGCAACCGTTTTTCAAACAGCATCTGGATTTGTGTCGACATTACATAGAATGAGTCTACCTAAATGAAACTGCGGTTGATGCTGGGTTTGTGTCAAGATACACAGCTTGAATCGAATTGAGGTTCTGGAACAAATAACAAAGTAATTCGTGGAAATTCTACCGCGAGTGGCAGGTAATAATAACAAACGGAGGAATTGAAAATCCTACAGCAATAAGCATGATACTGTAATTGCAGAATGCGCGGTTCCAACGCAAGCTCCCATGTAGCTAACGCTGAAATTACATTCTAATCCAAAATAAATCCCCGAGCAATTTCCTGATGTCTGGTTGCAAAATTTCTGTTGTAACAAAACCAATATCTGTGCTAGTAGTGCTAGTAATTCGGTTGTACACACGGGACTGTGGAGTGCAAAGTGACATCCAAGTAAAGCATCTGTTATTGTGGCCTGGAGCGCGATCGAGAATCGGATTTGATAGCTGCCTCAATATCGGATAAAATCTTTAGCTATCAATTAGACAGCGTTGAGGAGCAGATTAAACCTGCTTCAAAGACAGAAAGAGGAACC
>VRMD01003216.1:0-11405 GCA_009872375.1 Sminthurides bifidus | reverse complement strand
ATTTTCAGCCTTACTGCATATTTAAGAACTGCGGCCAAGATAAGGTTTTGGAATTTCTCAGCTGTTTGTCACGATTCAGTGCAGATACGACTCGAGTTTAGGGGTAGGAAGGAAAGATGCTGTTTTAAAACTTCGATTGCATTCCCGGACAGGAAACTTAATAGGAAGTTTAAAATTTTGGTAGGAAGTTGCTATTGCAGGGAAGAATCAGATGAATTAGCAAACAGGCACGGAGAATCTGTTGTTATGTGTAAATTGGTAAAATTAATTTCCGCCACGAGTGAAATACAGGAGGAGCATTGGTCTGAGGAACATTTCTCAGATTGGCGATAACGGTGTATTGAGGAAACTGAGAGTTTGTCAGTTGTAATTTTAGCCCAAATTATAGTCCGTATATGTTATCGTACTATCATCTTTAGTGTTGAAGTTAAGCCTTTCAATTGCCACGTCTATCGTTCAGGAAACTATACACTTTCCATTTTCTCTCTGACCGATAACAAGGCTTGAAATTGTTCTTGTCGCGTCATTCATCTCCGAAGTTTCCAAGGACTAGAGCCAAGTTTAGCTGCAAAACTGCAGGCCCGATGTTCAAATTCATGTGATGCAACGTTGATTAACTAAGTGTATCGTTTAGCAAACATGTACACGGGTAGTTCACAAGGCGTGCTAGACGGTAGTAATACATGTTGGAATCGACAGAATTTTGCTGTCACTCTCGATGTCTTAAGTTTACTAGAGTGGTGGTTCCTACAGAGGTAATATGAAGGCAACAAGAAGTATTACGTAAGCTTACGAGCACCTCTCCCGTAAAAGATAAAAGGGATGATTTAATCAACGTATAGTTTGCTTCCAGTCGGTTTTTAGTTGAATAATTGGGCATACCTAATGCCGATACTGATAATAAATTGAATAAGTAATTAAAAAATTGCTCGGGCCGGACCCATAAATTAAGCAAAGACCAATGCATGGAATAGTATGAGGGTACCCGTTGGAATGGATTAGTAGATTGGCGATGGTATATTTTCAATTGCTTTTCTCACTCGGTACCTGAAGCGTAGATTAAATGATTTTTTAATTGCCTGTACTGTTATTTGCAGAAGGTGTCCTAACGCCACGACTGCCCTGTCCTCCTGTCAGATGTCAGCTTAGGAAGCATAAACCAAACCGGAAACCACGCACCCCTTTTACTACTCAACAGTTACTAGCTTTAGAGAAGAAATTTCGTGAAAAACAGTACTTGTCCATCGCGGAACGCGCTGAATTCTCATCGTCTCTCAACCTCACAGAAACTCAGGTAAGCGAGAGATTCAATTACATTCCAGTCTTGATAACTTGCCTCTTACTCGTCCCACCTTCAGACAAAATGCGGCGGATGAGCACGTCAATTACAAGTGTCAAAAATATGAAAGCTCTCTCTCTCTCTCGAGGATGCGCTGTACTGAGATTGGCTTTAGAACTCAAGGCGTCTGCAAAAATCCCCTGAGTCCTGAGTAGACGTAGACAATTCAAGGGACCTAAGGGCGTCCTTGGCCAAGTCTTCCCCCATGTATAAAAACGAAGTTCGTCCCAGCTTATGAAAAGTGAGATGAGGTCATTTGCATTCTGTGGATACGGATCTGGGAAACAATTGCTGTAACTAAAATCTTGCACTATGCAAATTAACGCTGAGTTTGAGGAAATCACCACAACTGAGCTCGTTGCTGCTCAGTTGACAGATAGTTTCATGACGTGTTTCTTTTGCAAACTTCATGCTCTCTAGAATATTTTCAGAGTTGAATAAAAATTCGCTTTAGAACAGTACACCTGTTCATGTTATTTGATATCCGTAGCTGATAAACTGGAAAACAAACGCGGTGGAGGTGAATAGTGCCTGCTTTGTCATGGCCATTCCTTTAATGTAATGTCAAACATAACATATTTTGTTCGATGTGCAAAAGAGGCCTGGATTTGGTCAATACGCAACCGCAAAATTCTCATTCTGTAGTCAGTATAAAGCCGCAAATTAATCATTTGAAGCGAATTTGTTACCCAAATGATGGATTCCGAGACAGGGTTAAGGAATAGTTGAGAGGACCTTTGTGAAACACAGAGCTCTTCCAAGTATCGTATGAAGAAAAGTATTTGTATCATATTCGATGAATAACTTAGAAGTAGTTTACTTCGGGTCTGAGAAAGGTAATATTGCTCTAGTGTCATACTATAGCTTGGTGTAGAGCTCATCACTGGAAGAAGAGGATGCAGAAATGTTTCCCATAAGAAATCAGCCTGTTTTGCAGTGACTTCTTTGAACAGAGAAGCGTTGACGGATGATACTGCAAGGATTGACGTAGATCCAAAGATGCAAATTAAGAAAGTGGTTTTTCTTCCTCAGTTGAACTGGTCGTTGGTAGGAGCCATGGGCAAACTGCGCGATTGTTGACATGCAGTCGTATTTCCTCAGGTCCTGCAATAAAATTGAAGGAAGTGGTTCATTAAGTCATTCGATGGGCATATTTCAAAGAAGGGTGAACTAAGGAATCCAACAAATGAACCCAAGATCTAAAAGTTAATCAATGCAAATGGCCATCATCCCATCCGAAAGTCTGTACCTGTTGCTGGTATGTGTTTATGCAGAACGAGGCTGTGCAATCACTCTTTCTGACGTTGTAGCCTGGTTGTAGTAGGGGTTGAAAAAAATTAAATGTGTTTCGATGATTATTCCAATTTGCTCACAGCCTGGAAGAATGTTCGCTATCATTCCTTTTATCGTTTTCATTTCCACTTGTCAGCTCATCTGCACCAGAGCATCTGTTCGCAATGTCGACAAGGTCTGTCTGACATGGTTGGATCGTCGGCTAGCAAAGGCTGCCAAGACGCCGTTCAGTAGCCGCAACAACATGAATATCACCCGCAGCGCTTCTCACACTGTGTGTCTGGGTGCAAAAAGATCGCAAGTGGGTCAACAGTTTACGACACGGCGTTTACTAGCCGTCCGGTAGTAGCAAGGAGGAATGGGAACTGGTAACTGACATGTGCAAATCTTCCAAGTGCTGGAAAGTTAGGCTAATGTCAGATTTAATTTACCCACTCAATCCTTTAGGAGTATGTGTCTCATGATTGATGATTGGGAAAGAGGCGATTGTCGGCGACTTAAATGATACATTGATGCTTAAATTTGCAATATCTAAGGCCATTAACAGATAGATTATCGACAGCAATCAAATGGACAGTTGTCTGAAACTTGATTTCAAGTCTGGTTTGCAAAACTTGGGCTGCCCCTGTTTAAAAAGCGAGTGTAATTGTGAGCATTGAATGGCATTCGTAAAAGGTCAGTGTGAAGCGACCGGAGGAAATACGGAAGCCGAAACGACTTGAAATTATTGTTGCAAATTAATTGCCAATCACTTGAATCATTAATCTAAGGGTTATAGCTCGTTCAGAAGAATTTGTTATCTTGCCAAGGTGAGCTGTTAAACTTGCTGAACAAATCGTTTCCTCACATTCCATTCCAGATCGAGCTTCTTTTTGCCATCCAATGACTCTGGTTTCACAAGCTGCTCTGCCAGCCAAGTCAATAATGCAAACAGGCTCAAGGGAAGAAAGAATCATTCGCGAATGCTGCTTTAGCAAGTGGCACCCACAATAGGAAAAATGGAAGTCGTTTTTTTAATCCCGTTTTTGAGACAAACAAGTGACCAATGTCATGATTAATTCTATTTGATCGCAGCAGCATGAGCCGTGGCAAGCTGTCGGAATGAGAACTTTGGTAGCAATTCATCCACAGCACCAAATGATTTGGACAAGTCAGGGATTACATGCACTGGAGCAAGGATTTGAAAAGATGTCAAACTATCGGATTATCATTCCCTCGCACCAGGTTGAAAGTGCTTGAGGTGAGATTCGGCGACAGGAAAATAAGATCTAAAGGATGAGCAGACAGGAAAAATAGGATGTTGAAAAACTTCTTTTTGATTGTTACGCCGTTATGGCAAATGCATATTACCACTCTGGAGCTATTCAAAGGCAGGCGTAACGATGACACTATAAGGAAGAGCTTACTCGTCACGAAGTGCTCAAAGGTGGCAATGCAGGATGACATTTGTGACAGAGATGCGTGCGAGCATTGTTACCCAGCAGATAGGCAGTAAAGGGTTAGACGACGGCCGGCAGACGGGGGATTTATAATACCCAACATCAACAAACACGTCTTTTTTCTCCCCGACCTCTTCCCTCCCCGTCTTGTGATCCAAGCTGATTTTCTCACTCCGAGTCAAGAAGCCCATCTTGCTCATGCTGACCTGAGGTAGTTGAATCGGTTCGTCCTTGTTTATTAACGCAGTGGTTGAGTTATCACCGCAATGTGTGAATTGTCAAGAGAAGGTGAACTTTCCATCCGCTAAGTCAGGCACAAGCTCCTGCTGAGGTCCGGTGGCGATCCTAATTGTGTTTCAGCTCTACGTGTGAACCGCATCTGTGGAGCGGAATCTCAGGTATTAATTACGTTGACAGATGTTGAGTAATACACTGTGTAGGGTGGCACTTGAGAGACATTTGTCTCGAACCGTAACTGCGTCGAGCATCAAGAAAAAACGTTACTTTATGATGATGATAAAGAGAACAATTCTTCAATTGTCTTACCAAAGATGTTCATGGCAGTTGAGCACAAGTGCACAAGAGCATGGTCAAAGTTGCATACCAATGGACAGTACTCCCGTGCCGGACCGACTCACAGAGATGACCACAACAAGAGCGGATTTACCTTAATGGAGTCCTGTGAAGTAAACACATTTATATTTTTTCTTAGACAAGAGTGCCAAGGTGAACCGTCGTGCTCCAGTCATTTAACTGAGCTCTAACCTTTGGCATTCGGACTTGAGGCTCAGCCACTTGCATGTACTTGTTCCCGTTTAATCAGCTCTGAATCACAACACGGTTTTAGTTTTTTTTCAACTCATGTTGAAAAATGACCTGGTTGAGTAAATACACCAAGCTCCTGAAAAATTGCAGCTAAATTCAGAAGGAAGCTACTAGCAGCCGTGTTCAACAAGTGTGCGCTACCCTTTACTGATAATTGAGTTGTATTGTGGTAGACGACAATGACAATCCACGTTTAGCCGTTGGGTCCACTCTTGTCCAAATGAGCTTAGAGGGGCTGGTGACAATACTTGGAATGCTGTTAGGTGCCTGAGTGGGACAATCGGGAAAAGAAACACGATTCAAGTCCGAGATGAAGCATATAATTCCAGGTTCACGTTAAATTGTCTCTTACACGCTTTGCGTCGTGGTGTTAGTCGAAGAAAAAGTTGGTTGAAAAGTTGTTGTATGGGAAAATTAACATTTGGGTGCGAGACTGGTTTCCTCCTTCGTAATTGTTCCGAAGAAACGATGATGATTTGCTCCAAAGGCTGACAAAGGTTGTTCTGTCCACAAAATTACGGAGTGAGTATAGTGAGCGTTGTTTTTTTTTCAAAAAAAAGTCTGCTCCTATCATCAGAACCAGGGGTGACGTCAGGATTAATGCTTGCACATCTTCTTTGGTGTCCTGCCTCACTTTTCATCGTTGACGCTTGGAAGATGAAGACGCATTTTCGTGCAGCAGCTCCCTCGGACATGGACTTCATTCCGATTTCTCCTCCTTGTAACCTGTAACAATGTCTTGGACCGAACGAGCCTTCTCATCTGGCCCTCTTCGTGAAGAGTGCCTGCCTTTCTAGTACATAATAGTAGATTTTCGGGTGTAGAGAACCAGAGGATTTGGTTGCATGCACGAAAGCTGAAAAATACCTGCCTGCGGCCCACCGGCTTGGATTTGTAATCCAGTGTCAAAAGATTTACAGTGAATTAAATCTTGTACACGGGTTTAACTTTAATAGCAAGTAAATGATTCACTCAAGAGGGTACTCACAGATTAAGAGATAAAGAGAGAAAAACAAATGGCAGCTTATGGACTGAGTGAGCGTCAGCACGGACGAGCAGTCTCAATGTTGGGACTGAACCCGAGGATTTACACAGAGTTTCCCTACAGATTTCCTCATCTGCGGATGCGGATAATTTCACATGCGGACAAGATGGGAGACGAAGTGAAAAATGGCCCGCACACAAGAGATTAGCCAGAATCCTGTGGTTAGAAAGGCAGATTCGGTGGTAAATTATATAAAGAGATGATATTATCTTTACTCTGGAGAAGAAATAACCTGGGGCCCATTTTAATTTCAATGCGTAAGTTGTTGACTCTTTGAATATTTCATTACACGCATCATCAACTGGAGGGGTGATGGAAATGAAACTGCATGTAACTGAAAAGATTAGAGGCGACTACAACCGCTCTCAGAGAGTGATCGAGCAGGGAAATTATACAAGTCTCCCACATGAGATTTCCACAAGGAAAACAAAACAAGTTGCTTTATGCACCGTCTGTGTGGGGGAAGGACACGTTTGATTCCGGAGGAAAATAATAGTGTGGTTTAGGAAAATGGCCCACTGGGAGAAGCAGCAGGCTTGAGATGACTTCCCTCCTATTTTCAATGACCGCCTGCTTGTCTCTCAGTAATCAAGGATGACGGGTAATTGGAGTTATATGAGCAAGAACACCTTCTTCCTCCTTTTCCCGTATATCTCACTCCAACACGCCAATTTAGTATGTCCCATAGGGACGCGTGGACATGCTCCAGCTAAACACTATGGTAGGTCTTCCAGTCTGACATTCATCAGCAAGTGCCGAGAATCTCCTTAAATTCTTGCTTTTACTTCATGAGAACTTTTCATGGAAGTAGTGTGCTTTGTAGCGCTGGGTATTCCTTTCGCAAATGAAAATATTTTTACAAGCATTGGCAATTACCTGAACACTTGGGTGCAAAAAACCTTGGGTTACCGTTGACTCGTTTGGGTGACGGCACTCACTCAATGTAAAACACAAGTCGGATCTTACAGATGTAGCTTTCATGAAACTGCACCCCTCTCCTCCCAAGAAAGGAGACTTCCGTGATTTTCCTTCACGGATCAAAGATGATGTTATCAGTAGCTTATAGCATTGCAGCTTCTTCCCACGCTGGATTAATTCACAAGCCGGCGACAGTTTTGGCGATCCCTTACGACCTCACCAGTAGAGAAATCTCACAACAAGCTGACTTTTGAGTTCGGCGAGAAACGATTTTGACTCCAGATCAACTTGAATCCATTGACGGAATCGAGAAGCTACGCTGGTATTCTAATGTGATAAAACTCCCTGGTCATTTTTTTTTCAATTTTCTTCAGCTACTGCTGGAGCTGGGCTACCACCCAGATGAAAGTAATTGATTTGGAATTTACGACGAAGGAGGTTGTGAGCGGATTCAGTTGTGGTTCTACCAGTGACCGAAATGTGGGAGGAAAGTAGGTTGGTGAATAATTTGCTCCTGCTGATCAAAGCGTGTCAGCTGAAACCAAATGAATGACCAGTCTACCTGAAGACGCTATAATAATAATTTTTCGATTAATGGCGCCTCCATTGACCATGTTTGCATGCCTGAGATTGTAATGAGTGGGCTTTCGGCCTGTGGTTTCTCGTCAGTCTGCGCACAAGCGCCTTACATCCAAGGTCGAATTGGGTTGTTTTGCTTTATGATGTTGATTCTGACTTTGAAACGGGTAGGACTGTAGTCAAGTGCTCGTGGTTTCATCCTCCACTCTCAGAGACTTGACACATTCACGGGATCACGAACCTCACAGCCATAATCGCTGGTAGAAGTACAAGTCCCAAAGTCAAGATCATCTTATGGAATCGTTTACTCGAGAAAGACTCTTTTACCGTTCCCTTGGCGAATTGTGCGCTGAAATGCTGAACAGGTTTTCCCTGCTAGACTATCACAGTCACTAAATGGTACAGAAAGTCTCGGAAGAATCATGTTTTCAGATGAATTTGTTGATGTAATCAAATTAAATGTTATGTTTAATGAAAGGGTAATTAGGATAGAGTAGAATCGGGTGACGATACAGTACCTTTGCTCGCCTCGAAACATTCTCGTAAATGATGTGCCGGATACTGGTTTAATGAGCAGTGTGCTACGACGATATGTGTCGTTTCAACGACTCCGTGACAATGGCTCAAGGAGCCACGTCCTTTCGTTAAATGAACGTGGCGATTGTCATACATATGTCAGCGGAACGATGTGGAGTTACAAGCTTAATGGAATTTGCACTATTTGTTTTCATCAGCCAGCAGCAAGCATAGCATCAACAACATCATAGTGTAAGGTAAAGAGAGCTGAATCGGACATAAGATCGCGTTACCTGCCCAATTACCATGTAGCTATTGTGGACCCAAATTACTGACGTGTTCACTGCCCTATACACACGTTTTTCTCAATTCAGTCAAGGCTCAGATCCTTTTGGTGTTGGTATTTCTTCAAGAGGCTGAAATGGGCAAAGGCGACAGTTATTAGCATCATCAATATTGGTTTTTTATCCCTGATATAAAAACTTGCTAAGTGTTTAAACAGCTCCGGTTTTCTTTCCTCTGTACGGGCTGGGTCTACGAGATTGAACTCAACTCTCGTCAGTTATGGGGGTCTCGCCAAGGCTCTGAGGAAACTCAGACCCCAGGGGCAATCTCTCGAATTCCTCCTTTGTGCAAGCTTATTATTAAATGGCGGAAATGTGGCATGATGTGCCTCCTTTCGACCGATTTTTGACGACCGTACTACAGTTGAGATGATCGGTACTGGTGTGAAGATTTATTGAATGTTGCGATGACGACGTGCATTCAGTTCAAGGCATGGAGGGTCAAAGTTATAATTAGTTTGATGGGCTGTAAGCATAATTTTGATAAGTTACATCCCATCATTAAGGCTAGGGAAAGAAATATGTTGGTAATTTATGACGCTTTTATGAGCGAAAGGTGACCACCTTTACGCTAATGTTGATTGTAATTTGTTGGCAAGCCTACCCTCTGTTTACAACAATTCCTTTTGGTGGAGACTTTTATCGCAGCTTTTTCAAACATGCTAACGGCGAGCAAATCGTATCGCAAATCAGATTAAGTTGGCAGCATTTACCAAAACATTTAAACGATCTCATCTACACAACTCACGATGGCATTTGCCAAGCAAGTTTCCTCAATCTCTCTCAGCTACAGCTACTTTAATGCTTAGAATGCAAGCTACATAGCTTGGGACTCAGCTTCTGATCTTCCAGTTGCTAGCAATATCGACTCAGGAGTCATTAAGACACTTGTATTGACAGAACTGGTCACCTGTCCAGGTGTGACAGGGACCGGGACATGGTCACTGGCAGAGGAACTAACTGCGAGCGCCAACGTTACGTCACCACAGATCTTAATTGCTGATGAGGTGCTTTGTTCTTGTGTTTGCAGGTGAAAATCTGGTTTCAAAATCGGAGAGCTAAGGCGAAACGACTGCAAGAGGCTGAAATAGAGAAGCTAAGATTAGCAGCAGCAAGGCCGCTGCTCCCGCCGGCGTTAGGTGGTTTGCTCCCACCCCTCAACCCCCTCATGGGTCATCCGAACTCACTTCTAGCCAGATCTGCCCACTTGAATGCAGCTTTCAACCTAAACCAGCTCCTAAACCCGAAAATGTAAACAAACAGCGCATTATTATCAATATTACTACATGACCATATTATTAACTGTAAATGCATTGCATTCACTAGCTCTTTAAAAATAAGATAATCTATATAGCATAGGCTCAGCGTGATTTTTCCAGTACTGGTCGATCATCCCTGTTTTTAGTGATTGCAACAGGGGACAAAAGATTTATTATTGTTATTATTATTAGGACCATTTATTTCGCCTCTGGTAGATGACTGATTTTCCCAGCAAAAGTTCGCATAAGCTAAAGAATCGACCAATTCACATAACCTAATTACCACGAGCAAGTCCCTTTCAAAGTCGTTGATAGGTATCTCGAATTTGAATCAATACCACAAAGTTTGAGTAAATATTTGCCATGGCGAATAATTTCTTAACCACATTAAAAGTTAGTGATCCGCAGATTCAGCTTTTGTTTGCATCAAGATCAGTGTAAAGATATGAATACGAGTCCTGGTGTAAGAGCCTGGAGCAAAATATACAGTCGTTTATTCTTTTGGCCAGTTGGACGTTGAATTACTAAGGCAGGTTGAGAGTTTGGCAACTTTACCAGTTTCAGNATACAGTCGTTTATTCTTTTGGCCAGTTGGACGTTGAATTACTAAGGCAGGTTGAGAGTTTGGCAACTTTACCAGTTTCAGTGCAAGATCTCATAGTTGTGAAACCTCATTAAGAGAGCTGAATTGGTGCAAAGAGTCCATTTCATCTCAAGGGTCATTCTGTCTCGAACCAACTCTCAACCTCGGGTTTTGTGACCTGCGTCTGCCGCCTTCTCGAACCTAAAGAAGAAATTGCTGATGATAACGTTCTGTCTCTTCTTCCTCAACCAACCAACCATGCTAGAAAGTACAGTCGTGTGTTTACTACAAGAAGATGAACAAATTAGATTTAATCTAAACTGATAACCAGCTGCTAACTGCTACAGTTTATTCAGGTAATCTTTTTCGGCAAGTAGTAGTAGGTTGAGAGCTTGAGCCCGGCCTTCTGTGCTCTTGATTTCGACAGCACGACGGCGTCAGCCAGATGGAATGGAGGGATGAGTCGTAATTAAAAATTCATAAGAGCAAAACGTCAGAACAGCTCTGAAAAGTAGTTGCCGTTTCTTCAAGACCGAGGGTCGACATCCGCTCATTTTGTTACCGTTTTCATGCTCCGCCTCTTCTCTCAGCTACCGATAAGTCCCTGCATGCCGAACTTAAACGTTGAGGGGATCAATTATTGTAACTTGCAAATCAGCACCGGCGCTGAGCGTGTTGTCTTATTTATTAATTGTTAGTTCATCATTCATCATTGTATAAAATCCTTTTAAGTTTAACGTTAGAAGGAGAGTTTGTCAACTTTGAATCGGAGTTGTATTTTTTTCGCATCAAATCCATCTAATCTACGAAATGTATGTTGGCAGTACGTTCAAATTGATTACATGTGTTTTCATCCTCTCTCTCTCTCTCTCAGTCATTAATATATTTAATGTGTATTCTTTAAGCGACGCATCTAATCACGATCTGTAAAGCTGCGTCTTAGCTAGCCTACCTGGAGAATTGGAGAGCGTGGCGTTGCTAAAAATTAAGTTGGAGCGAATGAATAAGCAACTTCAAAGTTTACGAAATCAGATTGGAAGTTGAAGAGACAGGAGCAGTCGAATATAATGTAATATTGCTAAGTCTACTTTTAAGCGTGTACATATTTTCATCTCATCCATGTTCCACGAGTGTTGTTCGTCTAAAATGGGCATGGAACGTGTATATTTCGCAAAAAGAATTAAAGTTCGACCATTATGATTTTTGAATATACGTACAGGCGTGTTGTAAGTATAAATAGGTGAAGTAATATAACGTTTTGTTTA
>VRMD01003215.1:0-11408 GCA_009872375.1 Sminthurides bifidus | reverse complement strand
GTAAAAACGTTTGAAGAAAATGAATTTTTTTGCTAATAACATGGTCTTACTCTCTGAGCCGTTATTAATACTAACATAAGAATATTGGATGTTAATTATACACTATAGACTTGTGAAAAATAAGAAAATTTGAGCTGAAACTAAGTGAAATGACAAATTCGTAATTAGCCTTTATCTCCACTCTTTCATCAGACTGATCTCCATGATGCACTCTCAACTATCACTTGACTCTCTTCCATGACTTGCGCCGCTTATCAAATCTACAACCTTATACAGCTTACACGCGAAATCTCAATCGCCACCCCGTCCTCTGCAATCACTTATTCTTACTTAATCCAAGTTACCTCCTTCTGAAGCCATATCCTGTTTCCTTCGCCGTACTACTATCAAATCCTCTTGATCTGCACTTAACTCCTTAGATTACTCGCCTTTATACTGTGCACACTTTATCATTATCTGGTCAGTATTTCAACATTGAGGCTTGCACACGAAGGGCAAGCGAGTGCAAAGTGTTTTGGAAAATCCCATACTCTCATTATTCTTAACCCTTCACCGCATTCATGAAATGGTAGACAGTGTACCTATGAGTTAGTAAGCTTCAATAAATGACTAGCAATCACAAACATGCATGGCGGTACACATGGAATCACAATGGTTTACTTTTACCTCGTTTTTGCTGTCTCAATGCCTTTTAATTCTAAAATTAATATAATTGACCTAGCCTTCCTCTGTACCTTTTCATAACACTACAGCCATTTCTCTCCTTGTGTTTCCCAAACAAAACATTTCCTGACAAAAGTACCAGGTAATATTACGTAACAAAAACAGCATGATCTTACCTTTATATCGCGATGGACAACGCCAGCTTTATGGCAGAGGATTAGCGTTTCAATAATTTGCCGGAAAAATGTTCGAGCAACTTCCTCTTCGAGAATCCCCTTTTCTGTAATATAGTCGAACAAATCCTTCACAGGTTCCGGCCTCTCCATGATGATAATAAAGCTGTCGTTTCTCTCGTAATAGTCCAGAAGCTTGATGACTCCATCAATATGAGAGACTTTTTTTCAGTAAGCACACTTCCAATGGTACTTTGTGTCCACTCATCTGTAATCAGAGGCCAGTATGTATTTTATTAGTTTGGCTAACGGTCATTAACAAACCAATCCAATATGAAAACCATACATTTATGCGCGTTAATTGGAGAATTGTAACATTTACTAACTGATTCCATATATTTCTGAGGTGTATGCAGAAAAACTTTTAGGAAAACTTATTTTACAAGGTGGCAACGAATGGAAGTACTGGTATCGTATTGCAGCTAAAAACTAAGTATTTGATACAATGCTACCGTCCACCTCAGATAGGACGCACGATATAATCATGACATTCAATCTTTTTCACTTAAAGCTATTGCAAGCACTATTGAAAAAATGAATGAAACTGACCTGAATCCACTCGGTGACTTTGGCTTTTGATACATGTTTAATGGCCACCTAGAAAATCAAACAAACATACATCATTTGATAGGCATAACAACACATCAAATCATCGTGGTAGCCGTGTACCTATGGAAGATCCTTGGTGGATTTCCACGATAACGGGTTGCAAAAATGCGACAAGAATTTAGTTGTTCTCATGCTTTTTCTACATCCTCCGACCCATTTATGCAGATCAATACAGTAATCGATATTTCCCATAGCCACATTTTGCACAGCGTCTGCACGATTTTCCTTTACGTACTTTCTTTGAACCCGTTTCTTTCTCTTTCTTTCGAACCATCTACCACGAATTTCAAGTTCTTTCAAAAACTCGTAGACCTATATTCACCTTCCAAACTTGCATAACTCAAGCTAAGCTAACGGATGCTCTAATTTAAAATAGCACAAGTTTTGCATCACATGATATGTGTTGATTAAAGCTTTACTGCGTCCTACAGTGTATCCAATCCCTTATAAAAGCCTTAACTATTACACCCAATGGGAGCTGCCCTTTCTGCTTGGCTACAAATGTGGAGCAGGAAGTTAGTAATACGGCTTTTCCATCTTCACAGTCGCCAATTCCTAACCACTCAACCTAAACCGTGCGTTGTTTTACGATTCATTCATAATCTTAACTTTTAAGAATCTTTCGTTCTTTCCCTGCAGCCTGCCAATTTATTCTCAATTCTCTTCTGTTGAGAGTACGAGTATAACAGCTTTAACAGCCATTTCTATAGCTACCATATTCAAATGACAAACTTACCGGTGCGCCATCCCGTAATCTGTGTCCGGCATATACAGTACCAAAACCTCCCTGACCCAAAACTTGGCCCAGTCTGTAAGCTCTTTCAAATGGTTCTCGGGACGGCATCACTGCAAAATAAAAAGTCTATAAATTCATTATCAATTACTGTAAATCACATGCAGTTCCATTCGCATGCTAAGCTACGACTCCCGAAAAAGGACACACTTCGAGTGACGATTCAGCTTGAAATTTTGATCTAATTTTCGCTCTTGTCCTCATTTTTTAGATTGCTGCGCAATAGGACTAGAGCAAAAGTGACGCCCGCGAACTTTCTTCTCTGCTTTACATTTGTTAACATTTAAAGTTAGCCGAATGCTTAAACTTCTAAACTTAAGAGCGTGTTTTTTCCAAACAACGTTATTCGACTCACGGAAGTTAAGGAGCAGTTAATGCCGCCTGACTCCTTCCGTCAATCAAGCCGATACATTAAGCAAATTATTACGGTGTCGATTTTGCTTATCAAATCGACACCGTAATAATTTGCTTCGAGCGATGTGTTAAACATTACCAAAATGTAAAGACACAAAAGTTTGTCTCCAAATAGATAATCATCACCAAATAACTACTCTGAAACCATTTCTCTACCCTTTAATCAAAAAAGTGCCAATCTAAACAAGCAAATTTGACAGACTTCCACGATAATTCCTGTCCTCCGTCATATTAACTATCATATTCGGTTGTAATGTCACAAAACGGATGATGCTATCCTACTGTTCGTACTTCCTTTTATCGCCTACATGAGAATCTGAATTTGGTTCTGTAACACATTGTGTGAAACTACTTATCATTTTCCTAATCAGAATGCCTAAGAAGTATATTTCAATTTAAGGTCCCCAAACCGAGCTCGTTCATCTTGAATTCCATCAAATTCGCAAGACCACTGAGAAAAAGTTTTATCACACAGGCCAGTCAAAATCTTAATCTTGAGATTAAATCCATTCATGGTAAAAAAAGTTTCCCAAATAAAATCAAAACTGCTTGTAGCTCTGACGGAACGAGATGGAATTTCCTAAGTCTTTCACCTCACCCAGAGCGTCAATAATGGCTTGTTTTTCTTGAAACCTTAGAAATTCCTGATGCAACACCTTGAGAAGAAGCCCCACTTGCATTGCTTGCATTCAAGAAGCCGGACTTTCGCAGCAAGAATTAGTTGAGAGCTACCAACAACAAACTTTCAGTCCACGAATTTAGGTCATTTTCTTTACGGAATACCCAACTAGTTTCATTCATACACATCTTGTTGCTAATCAACTCAGTTTTCTATAAGACTGTCGATTTGTCAAAGCAAAGCTTGTTCCATCTTATACTGGCGCACAAGAAAACTTGCTAAGTTAAAGCTACTTCTCAGTCAGTTCCCGTATGTTTTGTTTAAGCTTAACAAGTTTGCGAAACAAGAAAAACCGCGACGCTAATCAGTTCACCGAAGCAGAAATACTATCCGATGGGAATCCAGATATTGCATATTATTCCCTCATTCTTATTTGCTCTTCAGAAAAATCGAATCCAAGAATATATCACAAACGTTGTTCAAAGTTCAGTGCACAGGCATGCAAGCGTGCAAATTACATTACCACAGCGCTCATGTAAACACAATCTGCTTCGTAGCTATTCACCGCATTCATCAGTTCCACTGATTAATCCACCATGATAATTAACTTGCAAAGACTGTCAAAGAATTTCATTCAAAACGTTATCCCTTCATGACACTGCATTCTCCAATCGCACTAGCACCTTTCTCAAGAGCAAAGTCAGTCGAAAGGGCATCAAGAAATTATAGCCCATAGACCAGCATGCGTGTCTGTCTGCACTTGGAACTTTGCAATCATTTACTGGTTACACAACGAGTAAATGTTCTGGGTTGACTTGAACAAGACCAATGAAGGAATCACTAACTTCGTATACCCAATTACCACAACATCGAAATCAAAATGCCTGTGAAACGAATTTATGTCAATCTAATGATGACCAGTACTTCCAACTACAACCTGACTCTAACGTTTTATCAAACCAAGTATTTGATCCTCGACTGCAGTTACATAAGTTTCTGACTGATTTGAAAAAGGAATGATAATTTTAAGAACAAACCTCCGATTCTGTCTTTGTCCATATTACAAAATCCTAAGTTGTTTGAATTTATACAGGATGAAGGGATCCCGTGAAGGTGATTATTGGTGCGAAACGACACTTGATCATTAATATGATGATGATTACTTAAGTTACTGTTCGGTATAAGTGCTGGAGTTGTTGAATTATTTGGCATTCTTGAGGCTAACATGTCCACATAATAGCAATGATGACCGAGTCCGTTATTGTTCCTTAGATCGTTTTTGTTGTTAGTAATCATTGCATGACACCACTTCACTTGGACTTTTCCTTAGCAACCAAATCACAAGGACTACCACGTCAACTTGGAAGCTAGAATTCACAAACTGGATTCCGATTTATTCAAAACACTGTTTTCCAAATTCACCACAGTATTACGCCAAAATACGTTACATGTCACAGCACTGAGTGAAAGGTGGATTTGAAGAGGTGAAAAATCCGGAAAATCCACAGTCCAACTTGTAGGTTGATTTTGCTGTCACGTTCTAGTAATGTTGTTCAAGTCAAAGTGTTTCAGATTATTTGTTGATCTGGCACACGTTCCGTTCCTCCAGCTAGACCTTTTACTTCTGACTGAAGCACGATTCAATTCCGACACTGTATATGTTTAGCTCTCCGTAAGACCAGCAGGAAGGTAAATCACTTCTGCTCCCGCCTCCGGTTCCGTACGTTTATTACAAGCGCGTGAAAATTTTTCCCGTATGCTTTGCTTTCAGGCTTAGAGACACGATCGGCGTGGATCATGCCAACGAGAAGGCAAAATGTCAACTAAACTCTGCTCATCTGTAGCGCACCGAAGTTACAGAACCTGTTCCTCCTCACCAAAACAGAGCAGAGTTGCTCAACAACAATACCCAGGGCAGTGCACTACGACACCACACGTTGGAATCTCTCTCAACTCTCGCGTTAGCACCCACACTGACCGAAAGTAGCTGCCCGTAAACTTTTTCAATGTTGGTAGGTCTGCAAGAGTATACTGAGCAGGAGTAAACTTGGTCTGGCCGGGATCTATAGTGTACCCCTCAGTGCTTGCGCTATGTGAAAGCCAGCACTCAGGACAGTGTACCTATGCACGCGTGTAGCAGAGCTCGCTCATCCTGTGAAAACGTTCCGCGCCTCACTCCTCTCTCTCTCTCTCTCTCTCCGTGCCAGGGACCGCCCAATACAAAGACGTAGAGAGTGTGTGGCGTAGAGCTCAGCTGCTCAATCCCGCTCTTAATAGATGCCTCATCATGCTTGCGTACTACGGAGCAGAACGTAAACATTGTGGGACTATCCACAACATGGGAAGCCCTATGGTAAAACTTTCCCAGTATGTACAGCTGCCGTCGTCATCATCATCATTTGCGTCCGCTACAGTCGTCATCATCACAGAACCCCAACTGAACAAATCCACCTCGTTCCCATCCAGCCCTTCCACCATACACCGCAACGTATCTCACATCGCCTCCAATGCAATCCCTCGAGACGCCGCCGTGTTTGTATACTAGAGACGAACAGTGGGTCTTTCGTAACTCAAACTCAACTACGTCTATACCTACGTAATACGTGTCGGTATACGACAGAGAATTGCTCTGCCACCAAAGCCGTGGACATTGACCGACCGTTCCTATTCAGCTCTTCCCCCAGTCGCACACTCTACCATCTCCTCCGTCAGGGTAACCTCCACGTCCACAAGCTATGAACGCTGGCTACAATTAAAGGTTTGTTCGTTTGTAGCATATGATGCACTGGTACAGCTCCGCGCCGCATGCTCCTTCCCGTTCCTCCCCCTCCGTAAGCATGTTAAGCGTCACCTCTCATTCTCCTCTTACTCGTACCGCTCCTTGCTCGCTCTTCCGAATCGTTTGCAGAGGAGGAGATTCATTCTGGCACGTCTACAACTCCTTCCGAGACTCTCGCCTCATAGTATATGCACGACTCTCGCAATTAACAACACCATCATTGTAGAGAGTATCTGCTCGTAGTAACCCTCCTCGTCTGGCGGGACTCGTGTCACTTCCTTTTGCCCCTTGACCCTCCGCGAAAACGTACACCTACACTGGAATTTCCTTTGCCATTTCAGCCGCTGTGGAAAAATTGACGAAAGTAGAGCTCTCAGCTCCCTATTCTGTCCCAGACATAGGACTAGATGGCATGCGGCAAGAAGACGAGGGGCACTGCGGCATCAGTCATGAGGAGGGATTCCTTTTCTTTTCATCCATCCGCGGAGGCCGCCGACTTCGTTTACAGACTGAGTGTTTCACAGAATACATTCCTGGCAACTGCATCGCTACCTAGGGGGCAGCATATACTTGCATAAATTCTTTCACTGGGTCTTGACAAGGTCTTATTTACGACGGGAGCCGCATGTCTTTCACTCAAAGTTCACCTTTTTCGTCAGTTTCCATGTCAGCCAAGCAGTGTTCGGAAAAGATGACATAATAAATTGCATCTGTCCTCCTCAGGACTCCTCCCCTCCCTCCCCTCCGTCCTAAATATTCCTACGGACGTTTGTCAACCGACTCTGCCTCCAAAGTGGCAGGCAAAAGGCAATACCGTCTGGCATGTGCATAGGCCTAGCTTTCTCTACGAAAATCATCAGGCATGACAACCATTGAACAGGTATTCGCAATTTGAAAGACGCAAGGTTGCAATTCGGGGAGCAATGAATTCAAGCTCCGCCAAAAGAGCTTGAATACACGAGATTGTAGGAAGGCAATGCACTCTGTTCCCACAGCCAACGTCGTCCAGCGAACTGATTCTCTCCCATGCGTGCCAACAATTTACGATACACGAGCGGGGAAGAACTTTCTGGCTTCTAGTACCTCATCTGAGTGCAGTGCTCTAGAAGAGTGGAGGAGATGTTACTTTTCGGGCGATACACAAACACACGTTAGGTTTCGCATGATAATGTGTGTAAATTGTTTCCAGCAGTGTGTACCATCTGCAAGAATGATGAGCTTTTCTAGTTCCAAGCCGTGACCAACAAAAAGCTACATATATACACGTGTAGTTGTATGCATGTACACACAAAAAAGGAGATCCACACAACTACAATGAAGTGGCGGGCTTCGGGGGAAGTCAGGGGGGTTGCTGTCTCTGTGATGCGGTCTTACAATCGCAGTGAGCAAGTATCCCATTGAAAGTCCTCGTAAGTTGTTGTTACGAGCAGCACTTGCATCGCATCCGCTCATTTTCTCAGGGCTATAAGGAAACTTCTACCTGTGCCCTTCCTTTCCTGTCTGGGCTGGAGGAGGAAATCTGCGACCATTTCCATCTTCTGAATGCCTTCAAAGATCCTTCCCGCCTTCTCAACCGTGTCAACTGTACCTCAATGCTGCATACTCTCTCAATTCTTAATCTTTTTCACAAGACGCCGAGTAAATCTGCCTTACAGGTAGTGCCATCAGGAATGCTGTCGCTCCTCAGGATCCTGCACCCACCCCAGTACCTTTCTCTCTTCCCCGTACTTCAATGCTCATCACACTGTGTAGAATATTTTCTTGAGACTTCTTAGCACACCTTCGGATCTTCTTGTGCCTGCGGGCGGACTTAAAAGCGCATCAAGGCACACAAGAGAAGGGCTATGATAAGGGAAAACCTGTGGTATTTCATTTGGACAATCCACAGTGTGTGTAATGTCTCGGAATGATTCATCCATCTTGCACTATAAACCCCTCCGAGTGTAGGTTTGTTTACAGCCAAGTCCCACATGCTCTTCACATGCTCCTCCATTGGATTTGGCGGGATGAACATCCTTTGAGTACTTGACTATATAGGAGTGTTTACATGTTACCCAACTAGCTACAGGAGGAGAACTCCTGCACCGTGCATATCCCTCCCGCTGATCACCAGCAACTCTTCCGCCCGGAGTTCACTCACCGTCGGTTTCAAGGCTAGAGTAGTAGTAACCTCCTGTACTTTTTGTAGTAGTAGTAGTCCTCCTCCTCACTCTCGCGTCCTGAAATCCTCCGCCAGCAGCCACGAACAAGTCCCATTCCCACCATCCTCCTCAAAGGGAATCCAACCGAATCTCATCACGAAAAGAATTCAACCCAGACGCGTTACCCCCTCCATCGCCTCAGTAGAGTCAGAATCTCCTCCGCGAAAGAGCGGCGCGGCGAAAATATTCTCCCTCTCGCATCCATAGGTCTTGGTACGGCTGGAACGAAGGCCAGGCGCAACTTCCTACCCTCCGAACTATGTGATGCATTTGTGTGCAGTTCCTGTCTCCAAGTCCATGGCTTGTTGGTGTCAGTCAGTCAGCTCCTTGGAGCAACTATTATGCACTTCCATAAAGCGGAATCCACCCGGCAAGCCTGTCACCACACCAGGCTTTCCCACCGAAGAATTTTCCTCCATATGCATTCGGTTCACTCCGTCCCTTCATTTGTCGGGTTACGATCTCTCTCAGCTGCAACACAGATAGCAACTAACCTGTAACAGGAGCAGATGAGATGAGAGCAACATCTCTCATGTACTCCTCCATCCAGACGGTGCATTGCATCCACCCCGCCCCTAACTGTTCCTCCTCTGATTCCACATCTCCCTCGAGTCCCAACCTTCCTTCCCACGCATGCAGTTACATATTGTGTAGAGGAATAACATTTGCATTACGTAAAGATGTGCTGCATCCTCATCCGCTCACGGACCAACCCGCCATCCAGACTGCAGTGCATTCACTTGCCGCATCCTTGATGCACTTTTTCTCTCTCACATCCCTTCACGTTCTCCTGAGAGAGTTCCACCCGTAGTATTTGTTGACAAAAAAACGTTTCCATCCAAAGCGTCCTAGGTCGGCCGATAACAACAGGAGTGTGAAACCATATCAACTTTTCTAAACACACATCTGTGTACATCCACCATAACCACCAACTTTTTACTCCAAGTCTGGGACTTGAAACATTAATGAGAAGCACAAAAGCCCTTGCTATCCACCACCCATCCATTTCTCAAGTCAAGCCATGTTCTGTCTCTAAAATAGGGTCATCTCCCTCTGCAATGCAGCCATTACCGGATGAATCAATGTAATCATTTATGCGATTCTCACAGTATCATTCACTCCGCTGCTCTTCCACCCGTCCCCAAACATTTCCAAAAAGTGTGCCTTATTTCTCTCATCTCGTCCACTGCAATGCAAAAGCGTCTGTTTTCTTTCATTTTTTTCGCTTCTCCACCGTGTGCAGTTTTTAGCCTTGGACCTTGGTTACCTGCCTGTCTGCAGCCGATGTGAGAGTTCTGCTCAGGTGAGTGAGAGCTGTATGATACTTGAATACAGAAACGTTGCGACAGAAATATTTTGTCATAATTTCCATGAGAGCCGTCTCAGCACTGGGCATGCACTGAGGTCAATTAGGTTTAGGAACAATTAGATAAAAATGACCATAGCGATGTTCAATACCTTCTTGTGAGTTCTGTGATGGCTCGGTTAGATACTCCCATTGCGAAATGTTTTAAAGCCACTTAACAGGTCATTGTAATATAGTGCTTTGATTCCATTCATTAAAAGGGCTTTGCAACTCCACGGCAGAGATTTGCGCTTGCCTGAAAACCAGTTGAGTCTGCAATCACAATGTTTACGACTCACCTGTGAAGGTCAGTGATCTAGCTCCAGCAGTCACATAAAAGAATACTGTCTCTCAATCTCTTTCATCTTTCTTCTGCTGGTCTCTCGTGCATGGTAATAATTTCGTGGTAGTACACCACGTATATGTAATATGCCGACTGCTTTGCTACGTGTAGTAAAACTCTCTCAGACGGCTTGTGCTCTCGCCTTCTGTTGTTTTACTTCAAAGCTACCAACCGCAATTTTTTCCAGAGCCGAGAAGCTGCCCAGACTTACTCAGTATGCTGTATACTAAATTGCAACTTTTATTCCCTGGCTATTAAATCTCTAAAAACGACCTTCTAACAAGGTGGTTAAACTCTGCCGCCAGACAGTCGTTTTCCTTCCATTCCTTCTAGACGTCCAAATTATAGATTCCATATATGCATGGGTTCGCCATATTCCTGAGAGGATTCTACGTGTTTGCTCTCCTACTTTGCACAATTCTCATCCTTTGAGGTATTCAACTTACAAGTATTCATGAAGCAAGACTCCGAGCTCCAAGTTCCTTGCCCTGCTATGCAACAAGGACAATTCCAATGTCCAGTACATACTTCGGAAGAGAACTAGTATCATCTTCTAGTTTTTCATGCTAAGTAGTTGTGGTTATAGTTTGTAACCCATGTTACCACACCATGTACGAGATGATAAGACCAAAGGTTTCGGAGGAACGGAAACCATGGGTTTTTGGGAAATAGCTTCAATCAAGTTCATCAAAAGAACGTATTGATTACCCCAAGGCTAATGCAATACTGTAACTAGTGTAACCAAAACCGCACCTCTTCACCATCACGTATTAAAGTAAAGATTGACTCAGTGTGGTAGACGAGACGTGCTACTCAAGCATAAGAAACAGTTCCTTAAACTATGTCCGATTCGCAAGTGAAATCTGAAGTCTCAGTAGAGTATTTGATCGACGCCGTCGACGCATTCTGAATGCAATGAGTCGGGCGAGCCACTGCTTTTCTACACCGCAGAGTTTGTCTGGTCAAGTCTGTTTAAGCCATCGTGCAAGACGCTTCAAGTTTGCATGCAGTGAAGATACACTGCCGTTTTGGCTAGTTCGTAACTCGAAACTGATTTGGTCTACAGAAATCTTCTGTCAGTTGATAACTTTCGGGAGTGACAGATGATAAAACTCATGATGGTGAAAAGCCAGTACCGTTTCTTCATGCTTTACTCTCATACCTTGTGCGCCATCTGTACTCCAGACGGTTGAATGTAAGAGGTACACAAACCCAAGATGAACCTCGACTTGAAATCTTGTATAGTTTCGTCTCGCCGTGGCTTACAGGGAAGAAAGCTGTTTTGCCTCCAGACGACTTGATGAAGGTGAATCTCAAATCCCAAGACATTGTCCTGATGTTTGCGACCGACGGCCTTGTGGTATCTTTGTTGATCCGACCCAGGAATTCATGCAACCTACACCTTTATT